>JAJOOR010014278.1:0-23016 GCA_036250505.1 Solanum acaule | reverse complement strand
AAGAATAACTAGTGAAATAATGTATGAAAGGTTACAAAAGTTTTAATGGACAATGAAACTTTTCTTGGCTTAATGGTCAAAAACCATCCGTTAGTTTGTTGACAAGCTGCAACAGTAACAAATATTGTAACTCCAAAAATGGAGTAATGCACTAGTGAGTAATGTAGCAATCAATATTGCCATTAACATTCTGCAGCCCATGAGAAGTCAACCAAACGGCAGTACCAATGACTATGTGGCAATACATTCTTAAATTATTAAAATGCATTCTTAAAATGTTAAAATGCCACACTAACAAGATCTAAACCGTTCTTTTAACTATTTGTGGTTGAATTTTCGATTCTATTAATTACAAATGACATTGTTTGATTGAATATAAAATTTAGAAAGAAAACGTATGAAACTAAACATACTAAGCCAAAGGCCTTGTAACATTCCATGGTTAACTCTTTTTTTACAAAAAAATCGATATTAGTTAACAAAAACAATTTTTAGAAAAGAAGGATTAAAAATGTGTAATAAAAATGGGAAGTAGTAATATAGTCTATATAGTTACGTTGCACCGACATATAATTAAGTCAGAAATTTGGCTCCACATTTAAAGTGCAATCTACGTGAAGTATAAGCAAAGTTTTACTTATATAATATTTAAGTTAGACAACATTTAAATTTTACTGACCAAAGTGCAAAATGCAAATGGTACTTTCCATGATTATTATTTTTTTAAATCCCAAGAGTTTCCATCATTTTTGCTCTTTTGGCATTCAAATTCACAACTTTAGAGTTGAAGGTGAGGAATATTTATCATCTGAGTAACTCTTATAATTTAAATTGAAAAACATAAATCCTACAATGTATTCTTATATTATATTTGTCGAATACAATTTTTTATCATAAAAATGATCCTTTTTTAACCTACTTAAAAATTGAATTGATACGTAGTTGAAATTGACTCATGGAAATAACAAATATTATAACATGAAATAACAAATAAAGGATTTAAAATTTTGTAAGAATTGAAGGAATTGAGTTATAATTCATCTTTTAACGTGATTCATTTCAATCAAAATAACTCTTAGGCAAGTTTTAATTCAACTCAAAATATTTTGATCCGTTCAAATAGTCCATCAGGTAGAGCTTTTGGCTCGAGATTTGATGTGCAATACGTGATGTTTAAATAACGCTTTAAAACCATGTGATGCGTAAATTAAAGCAAATGGAAAAGAGTATAAAAATAAACAAATTGTGAACTTTTTGCATTGCAAATGAGTTGACTGGCAAAACGTTGGAGACTTTTAGTGAAGTTGAAGTTGGTTCATATTTATGGCCACATACAGTGATGCTTAAGATTTTGAAGAGTTAGAAAATCTTTTTATTTTTTCAAAAAATAACTTTTCCAAAATTTTGAAATTTATTTTTAACCAAAACACAGTATACATTTTGTATATAATCAAATGGCATCAAAGGAGACAATGGAGTTTAACTTACAACAAAAAATATCTTTAGCAGCAGTTAATAATTAACCATAGTAATAATATAATTACAACTAAATATAACATTTTAATGGCATTTAGCACTCTTTGTAAATGTTCCTAAAATCTATAGCGATATTGAATTCAATAGCAATTAACTAATACCGATAAAGATTTTTGCATTCTTAATGTGAAAATGAAGATCAAGAAAAGTGAGTCATATATAAGGGTCATTTCAATACTTCCTTTTTGGAATACGAATTGAACCTTGAAATGAAGAAAGTAAGGTTTTTTTTCTAGGTGTGAAATTATTGAAGATGAAAATTTCATTAAAATTCTCTTTTTCTAGGAGTAAATAATTGAAGCTTGAATCATAAATATATCCACAAGTATCATTGTGTATAGCGACCTAAAAGACAAATTACTGTAAATGGCGAACTCAGAATTTGAAAACTCTGAATTCATCAATATTAAGCTAAAAAAGGGTTGTAGCTAGGATAGGGAACGTAGGTCACATGGGTGGATGTATTAGTGTGTACAAGCAATCCAAAGCACCTTTTATGATTTTCATAAGTGGCACTGTTAACTATATTTCGGTTTCTATCGATTTCTCAAGATTATATATATGATTTTTTCCGAAGTTAATGGCTGCACATGCACCCCACATACACAATACATACAATATATATGTAGCACATAATAACGTATAAGGGTGTATATATAACGTCTATGTAATATATAATAATAATTGTATAAAAGTATATAGACACCATATCTCAAACATGAGCTTGGTGTATTCTACGTAATAAAGACATAAAGAGAAGTCTGCAGGGAACACATGAGTTTGGATAATTTGATAGTTACTAGTAAGTTGAAACCTTAACCCATAGGCCATTTGGTGCTTCAACTCTTGGAAATTTCATCAGTTTATTTCCTCCAACCTCTTCCCATCTGTGCACCATAACATTAATAATGTTATAATTCAAACAAGAAATTCAATTCTCTTTTTTTTATAATATAGTTGTGAAACATGTATATATATTGTATATTACCTGTATCTTGTTACGAAGTAATGGAGAAATGTAGAAATTTCTGCCACACCTAGTTCCTTTCCAGGACAAAGCCTTGTACCTCCTCCAAACATCAAGAAAGAACTTTGGTACTCCAAGTTATTTTCCTACATATCGTAAATGTCCAATATTTATTCAGATGTTAAATGGTGCCACATAAAATGAGATAGAAAGAGAGAGTATTACTAACCAGCCATCTCCATGGGTTAAAGGTATACGGGTCAGGATAAATCTGTGGATCATAATTAAGCTCTCTTGTATACACATATATCCTCCATCCTTTGGGAATCATGTATCCTGCAAAACAAGGAAAAACATAGTAAATGAAAGGTAATAGACTCTCGGCTCAAGTGAAATATATATAGAAAATAATAGAGAAAGATAAACCATAGATAGTACTATGATAAACCAAGCAAAGAAAATAACAGGTAATAATAAAATCGAAGAATACGATAGTAGGAAGTAGGAGAATTACTAATAATACTACTGATAAGGGAAACTAAACAATGCTAACATTCTAATACCCTAAACCTAAACCCCCATAACCTCCTATATAAAGAGTCATGTACTTGGTAAGTAGTAAGGATGACATTTCTTGTCTAATCACCTCTCTTTGGTACTTCTTCGATCTACCTCTACCTTTTCTAAAATCCATCATAACCAATAGAGAAAGAGCAACCATAGATAATACTAATAATACTACTGGTAAGAGATTCTCGGCTCAAGCAAAATATATACCTAGAAATACTATGATAAATGAAGCAAAGAAAATAACAGGTAATAGTAAAATCAAAGAATATTATAGCAGGAGAATTAATAATACTATTGATAAGGGAAACTAAGCAACGCTAACATTCTAATATCCTAAACCTCAGCCCCCATATCCTCCTCCTTTATCGAGAGTCATGTCCTCGGTAATCAAGTTGTAGGGATTACATGATGTCATGTCTAATCAACTCTCTTTAGTACTTCTTCAATTCAATCTACCTCTACCTTTTCTAAAATCCATCATAACCAACCTCTCGCACCTCCTCAATACTGGGGCATATCTATGCATCTCCTCTCCATCTTGTCCATCATCTCAATCTCACCTCACTCATTTTATTCACCACTTGGGATACTCCCGTCTTGTCTCGGATATATTTGTTCATGATCCTATGTCTCTTAGTAAGTCAATACATTCATCTCAATATTTTCATATCCGCTAATTTGTTGGTATATACAACAAAAGTCATGAAGTCTTAGTAATTCACCAGAACACTGATACCCATCATTAAAACAATTAACAAGATAACATCTATCACAATGATTTAAATAATCTACCAAAGTAAAAAAATAAAATATCAATAGCATCATTTAAATTTGTATTACCATTTAATTCCATATCTTGTGTGGTTTTCCTAAGAACACCATTTACAATTGTTGCTAACCTGGATGTCTCATATATCACCTGCACCACAAAACAAAGAATAAAAAATAATAAAAATAGAATCAATTTGCTAACATTCATTAATTTCACAAACAATCTTATGAAAAAATGTAACACTTACAGCCCTTGTAAATCTCATAGCCTTATAATCATTGAAATCAATTGGATCCTCCAGACTCAATTTCTTTTCTCTGATTGCCGAATGTTCTTTCTACAAAATTACAACAACAAGAACAACAACATCCTAAGTGTAGTCCCACACAGTTAGGTCTGAAAGGGTAGAATGTACACAGACCTTACATTTACCTCAAAGGTAAGGTAGAGAGGTTGCGTCTGATAAAACGATTTAATTAATCAAGCAATATCTATTAATTATTAAATACTTACTCTAAGTTGTTCAAGAGCTTTTGGATGATCATGAAGATACTTGACAGCCATCATAGAAGTAGTGGAGACAGTTTCATATCCAGAATACAATATTGTTATAATTTGATCAATTATCTCTTCATCACTTAATTTGTATCTTTTTTTTGCTTCTTCATTCATCATGAAACCAAGCATGTCTTGTTGAATTTCCTTGCTACCTCTTCTATCTTCTATTATTTTCCTCAATAGTTTCACAATGTTTTTCCGCCCCTGGATCGACACATTCATATTGTAATTAAAATTCGTTACATCTATTATATTATCAGTGTATATAAGTTAAATATATAATACGTTATTTACCTGGAATCCGCGATGATAGTTTGTGGTGGGAAAGTTGATAGGCAATGAAATAGTCCCAATTACAAGCTTCAAGAATCCAGCCCTGAATTCTTGAGCTATTGATGAGCTAGATGCAAACCCACCAATTTGGTCCAATGATGAGAAAAATGCCATCTAAGAGCAATTTGTTAGCACTTTAGAAGTGTTTTTTAATAATATGGTAAGTAAGCAGAAAATATAATCTCAAAAGTATTTATATAAAATGTAGACAAACCGTCCTATTGAGGTGGGGCTAGGAAGGATTGGGTATTTTGAAAGAGGGTGAGGAATAAATATTTGTTAAAATACTTGTTTTTACTATTTTAACTAGGAAAATCGGTTTCTTCATTTAAACTTATCGTCCTAGAAAAATATGTTATAAAAAAATATGACTCCTTACCAAATATTTGAATATTCTATAATTAAACTCTTGGGATATTCATAAATATATCAAAATATGTTAGACTTTTCTTGATAATCAAATACTTCAAGAATATCCACAAACAAATCCTTTCATAGAGATCAAGTCCAAATCATCGTAATTCAAGAAATACGCCACTAACGATCCTTAAATCACAAAGAAATCTTAAGAAAGAAAAACAAGGGATCAACATATATATATATACCCACATTAATTTTATCAATAAAATCATGTTTATCATATTTAATTTAAGAAAAGAAAAAGACTCCCTACCAAACACACCCTAGCTTGTATTGTATACTCATTAATATACTCAAAAAAAAAAAAGTAGCTCTCCTTCTCCTATGAGAGATAGGCGCTCTCTCTGCGGCCAATTTCTTCCATGTTTTCCACGAATTTCATCATTTTCAGCTAGTACCCTTCAAATTTTGTTTGAGCCTATGTTCAAACCAAACGCATCCCCTATTTTACTAAGGCTGGAATCTTAAGCAGCTCAATTTCGATCTTCATTAGTTTGAAATGGCCCTCTGTTCAAGTACACCTTCTTCTACTCGAGTCTGCTCTTTTTTTTCCAGTTATAGGGCGGAGAGCGGAAGAATATATAAAACTAAATCTTAGTACTAAAGATCAAAAAACAATACTACTACATTATATATTAGATTTGTAATCTCACCTCTTTGGTCTTTTGTTGAATATCAATGACATTGCAATTATCCCAATTACTCAAATGTGATCTCATGAATTCATCAACTTTGGGCAAAACATGGTCTTTGATCATTGTGGGACTTATTAGAGATAAAAGTGCTCCTCTAATGTGCTTGTGAGCAGCACCATGGACAGCAGCAATATTGCATTTACCTAAAATGTCTAACATGGACTGTGGGTAGCCTGGGACAAGTCCCTTTGTTTCATTATTCAGAATATATCCATTTAACTCTGCATCCATTGAAACAATAGTAGGGCAACCAAGTATGTGGGATTTGAAGAAATTCCCATACCTATTACAACAAAACAAAAAAAACATCACTAATTAAGCAAGAATTAATTATATTGTTATCACTTCTGTCTAAAGAAATGACGGATCCAAGATTTTCATTAAGGGAGTTCAGAAAAATAATAATAAAGTAGTACCTAAGATTTGAACTTGGAACCTCAAAATGACCTCGACCACTAAGTCAACCTTACATTCAGGAAGTTCAAAATCGATATATAAATTATTATTTCATTATTATTTATATTGAAAATAAAGTTTAGGTTTGTGATAGATTTTTCTTTTTTTTTAGTACATCACTATTTGTACCGTATTTAACCTTTATTATGTTATATATTTCATGACGACTTAGAAAAAAATCGCCTTTAATTGAGATAGATCGGTTGTCACAAATTTAATTATCACAAGCATTTGTAACACGACCATTATTTCATAACAAAAAGTTTATGATAGAGCAAAAGTATGATGTTTAAATCGAAAATTTTAGCTCATGTTTATAAAATTAGCTTATTTAATTCAAATTTTAATGAACTGGATCACTTGTATTTTGATATAGTTGGATAAATATGAGTTTGAAACTTATTGTTAGCCTATAAAATATTGATAAATATAGGTATTCATATTTTATTATGGCAGTAAACTCAAATATAATATATTTCCATAAGAGGGTTTAATAATACATATTTTAATCCATTGAAGGTTAAATATATTGAGTCGTTTATTCGAATTAATATTCTCTTAACATTTTTAAAAAAAACAAAACAATTTTTCTTTTGTTGTACTTCTGCTACATCATTACATTGAAACTATTTTATTTGTTTTATTTTCTCATAAATCTAATCTGTAGATTTTATTTATTTATTTTTGTAATAAGATCTTATTGTAATCAAATCAAATCTTTTGGTCAATTCACTAACAGTGAATGTGTTTTTTGTTTGTTTATATGATATTATTGCTTCCATTTATAAAGTTTGACGAAACTATTTAATTTTATATTAATGGACCGTATTTGACCAATTTGAGTGTAAGTCTAATTATGCACTCAGCACATCATCATTCAAACATACTTATCCTAATGACAAATCTAGGATAAAAATAAAATTTGTGATCAAATTGCTACAAATTCTTTAATTAGTCACACTTCTTATTTTTCTTGTAGCTAAAGTATTCACAAAAATTCTAGTCTTGATACTAGTGTATAAGATCTTTAGTGACGATTGTAATAAGGATTTTAAAAAACATATTAAAATCTACAAAAATTAGACGTATAAGGTTTGTCTCGATTCATTCTCTTTTTTAGTCTGATTATGATATGTGTCACGCTCATCTATTCTATAGCCAAAGCAGGATCCTATCCTTTAGCAACATGTGTGCCCTGGTTGTCATTTATGTCTTTATGTATATCTGAGTGGGACCTTTACTCGTGAATTTTATATATATGTTAAACCCCCTTCATACATTTAAAGCAAAATGTAAAAGAGTGAAAGAAATGAATATATATATATATACCTGGCTCTTTGATTTTTCATGAAGTTTGGACCTTGATTTAGAAATTCTCTAGTCTCACCAAAAATTGGCCAACCCATAGTTCCAGGAGGCAAATTTTTCTTGTTGTACACAATGTCAATCCATCTAAATAGAGTAATACTCAACATGCAAAATCCAAAAATCATAACAAAAACAATCAAGAAAATGGCCATTGATGCTCCTAATAATTAAGAAATTCAAAACCACCTTATAACACACAAAGGCTAATTAATTGTCTAGACTTTCTTTGATTTCTAACTTTTTTAAGTCATAATAACTTGTTGATCATGCTTTAATTTTATATTGACTCATAAAAAATAAATTAGTTTCCATGTTTAGAGAAAGTAAATAAGATTATATTGACTCATAAATAATAAATTAATTTCCATGTTTAGAGAAAGTAAAATAATGATAGCTAGATACATTGTATTGTGAATTCTGATTATTCATTTTCCTAAATAAGCCTTCAATCAAATAAGTTTGTAATCATACAAGAGTGCAATTTGATAATTTGTCATAACATCTTTGATTTTTCTATAAATAGAATAATACATTAAATTTCATTTTTACATAAAATTAATAATTATAATTAATAATAAATAAATACATTGTATTGTGGATGCTCATTAAATAGTCTCCTAAATAAGTTTGCAATTGAATAAGCTTGTAATTAAATTGTATCTAATCCTTTTTAGTTGTCATGGTCAACTTTTCTTTTATATAGTCAAAGGATAAAACTTTGACTAACATTTTAAGATGCATTTTTTTCATTATAATGATATTCAAAAAATTGCAATTTATAGTACTTTTCGTATAGTTTTGAATATCTAGATTTTCAGTTTAAAATATTGAATTAATGTAATCTAATTTAGCTTTGAAAATTAGTCAAATTTGACTTTCGAAAAGTCCAAATGTCATCTAAAAAGGAACGGGGTAGTATATCAATCTCTATATATTATATACTTTTTTCTCTATGTATTGGTTTTATAGTTTTTATTTTATAATATGTTATCAATGTAAGCCTTTGTCATCTCGAGCAAATACTTTGAAAGTCTCGATGGCATAGACTTTCTTTTTCTATTAATGACATTTTTTTTCTCTAAACATGAATTTGTATACAATTCGCTTCTCTCCCACTCTCTCGCTCACCTCTCTCCTCCCTCTCCCAATCTCGCTTGCCACTCTCCTCCCTATAACATGTAGTTACGAATCATAATTAGCAAACTATAGTTATGGAGCGTAATTAAACTATTTTTGAGTGGCTATATACGAAAGTTCCCCTAATAGATACGGTTACATTAACCAAACATACAATGAGAATTGAGATGAAGACTTGTTCAGAGCAGCATTGTCACTGTTTTAATTATCTGAGTTCTCATATTGTGTTTCTGCAACAATATGGTTGTTGAGATGTTATACTCGTTAACAAATTGCTCTTAATCTTCTTTCAAAAGAGAGAGGGTGAAATGGTTGTTGAGATGTTATACTCAATTCACAAGGAATTCTTGCTTCAAGATTCAAACAGGCCAAATAGATAGAGTAATATAAAAGAGAGCCAAAACAAGAAACAGAGAGATATACATAATATTCCTCTTTGTGTTACTATATATCATCAATCAATTGGTAAGAAACATCCCCATATTTCTCATCACCTAATTAATGACATATATTTTTTCTTTCTGAAGCAAATGTTCTGTTATATTTGGATGTATCATCTTATTAGTTCTACATGTCCTTAAAGTTATGAACCAAGATCATACATACGCTAAAATGTGTAGATTGATTGCAGCCCTTTTTTTGGGCAGGTGAAGTTTTCAGATTCAAAGATTTTCTTAATTTAATATTCTTGCTTGTTTTTTTTTTCTCAACCAAATATTAGTGATATGTTGCTGCCTATGATCCCTTGATTCTAAATTGGCATGCATGATATGTGGAATGTCTTGTATACACCAGATGGTTTGTTGTTAATTTCAAATTATGAATTATATTGAACATGATATGAATAACAATAATAGTTACTCAGTCTCAAACAAGTCATTTTGCTATTCAGAGCGAACTACTCATTAATAGGCTCAGTTCATCCAACAAACAGGTATCTCCAATCTATACTTATTTTCAACTACAAGCATTTTTTTTCAATTACTATGCATTTGCTCGTTTGAGGTGCTAATTTCAATGTTTTATTGGGTCCAAAGGCAGATGCAGAGTATCAATATTCAATTGATCTGAATCCAATACTTTCGATGTAAAACATAAATCGAAGTATTAAAAACTCATAAAAATTGTAATGAGTAGTAGATAACTAGCTAGATATGATTGCATACCTTCAAAAATATTATAAGTTCTGTTCAATGATAAAAATCTCAAGTCAACTCAGAAGGAGTGCAATTTAAAATATTTGTCCAGATAATGGACAGCCAACCTAACTTTGGGGAAAAAAAGAGGTGATTTAGATTGGAGTTCCTCTCAGACAAATGCCTCGTTTTGTCTTCACACTTTTTAAAAGAATGGATATCAGACTCGTCATCTGTGTTGTTCATCACTGAGGAACTCCCAAAACCACCATAACTATAGAGCAAAATCACAAAATCAAAACATATGAGGAGAAACCGAAAATCACAAAATCAAAACATATGAGAAAAAACCGATAAAATAATACGATAATCAACACACAAACACCACACTAGAAGTAAAAAATCGATACTCAGCAGGTGTAGCAATTGACAGTTGCAGCAATAGTTTACGAAGCAGTGTATTTATAGGTCGTGCGTTAGGGTTTTCACAGCCAGAAGGGCTTTAAAAATCATATGGGCCGGGATTGAGCAGCTGAACTTGCAACTTGTGGCCTTTTCTGATTCTATTTGGAGGAAAGTAGAGAAAATGACAAACATAGTATACTCCCTTATGTTTAACGGTAACTACTGGCTTCCACCTTTTTGCGCTCTTAATGACTCGAACTCACAACTTAGGGTTGAAAGTGAGGGTGCTTACAACTACATGTAAAATGATTCATTCATGAAATAATATTTGATCTTCTCTTCTCTATATTCAATTCAGCCCTTAATTACCCTGATTTGGCTATCATCTTATTCGCGTTCGTCTCCTAGATTAACAAACTCCATTGATAGATCACCTGTAACTTAATAGGACAGAACGTACTATTAAAATGTTATAAAAACACATTATGACAGCTGATTATAACGACAATAATAATGCGCGAAATTTACAGAGAATGAACCTGGCTTGAACTAATGAAACCTTTTTTACAAAATAGAAGAAGTGGTTACATGGTGATAACTGTGTAAAAATAAGAGAACTAAAGAATATCATATAATTAACTCTATCTGTTTCTGAATAGTCTTTATTCTCATACAACCCTGATATAACTGTGAACTTAAGAAAATCTACATAACAAAAATGACTTTACCACAGTAGAAAAACATTTGATACAAACTGCTGAATGAAAATTATGGCACCATTTTCACCAGCCCTTCAAACAGCATACAGAGGAAATTAAAATTCGTCTTGAACAAGCATACCCGAATCCATAAGAATGGTCAGCATCACTCTGCTCAGACATCTAACTCTCCAATCAGTTTCCTCGGCTGTGCAAGCAAATCAACCCAAAGATAACTTACTGAGACAGGAACTTGGTGTTTATCCGGTTTCTAGACAGTTGCAAAGAAGAATGCCATAGAGAGCATCAACGTCACCACTAGCTTTAGCGAAGAAACCTTCCATACAGTACCGGCATTTGGCATATATGGATATGAGTCAGGTTGTGGCATGACACAATTATCACCATTGAAATAAACTCTGTGTGGAAAAGCCCACCCCTTCTCAAAAGTGAAAGTCGACATATCCTTGCGGAATAGCAGCTCAGACTGGACATTTCCTAGTGGACCAGCTTGCATGAGCAGATCGTTGTAGAATTTCATACCCCAGAGCATAGCAGTGTCATCTGTAAAAATTCCACGACATTAGAATTGATCGAGAAATCATAGTATTTTCAACTGAAAGTATGAAATAAAATTCTTTAAAAGTGTAGAAAAGATACTGCTGGAAATTCATTGAATGTATTTAACAGTAAAGTAGTAGCAACTAGCTCACTTGACCACAAATGAAATGGCAGAAACTGCTCATTAGAGATTTAATTGTAACAATAGATAGATAACTTACTTATTGCTCCATAAGGAGTTAATGACTTGTAATGAAAGCTGAATAACTGAGTGAGGTTGTCAAAGTTGGGATGCTGGACAACTAAGTTCCATTGCGTATAATTCATATTGTAATTGAAGTTAGTTATAGTGACCTTCACCCTCCAATACTCCTTGTAGTTGAGTTTCACATGCCAGTGAATTCTAATAGGGCACATATGACTTGTGCACTGAACCAAAGGAGCATAATTGTTTTTTCCAAGGCCTGAAACAACTGAAGCTAAGTGTGGTTCGTCTTGACTGCGAGGAGCAAAGGAAGAACGATCAGGAAGTAAATAACCAAAGTTTTTAAAAATAGAAACTGTGACAAAAGATTGAAAGAAAAAAAAGACATGTTTTGCAGGACTTACTCTACACAATTTCCATGCTGAGTGCCATTCTTCTGGCAGCCACAAGTGCATGTTGGGCACGGTACAATGGTGTCATTGTAGAAGGATGAAAGGGAGACACAGCATGTAGGAGTTTTTTGAGCTAGGAACTGTGAGTATGTGCACGTGACATTCCAGGTCACTGTCATCAACAACATAAATAGTTAGAAATTAATGATCATGGTAATTATAAAAATGTTAATGACAAAGATTGTGTGGTTAAGGGTGTTTTGGAAAATAATGCAAATGCTTTGCAAGGAAAACTAATAGCCTTTAAAGAGTAAGGCATTCTAGAATTCTCATTTGTTTCATGGACAAAGAGAAATTTTAGCAACTGACTTAGATGAATCATTGACCATAATGAAGAATGCATGTAGTAACTTACTCATGGCTTGTGTTACTCGTCTCCCATCATTAGTAACGAACTTAGTGGGTTTAACAACTTTAGCGGGTCCACAAGTATAACCAGGCCCTGGTGCCTTAAGGGTGAAGTTCTTAGGAACTCTAACTGTTTTATTCGTTGTTCCTGCTGAACCAACACTGACTTGGAATGAGCTAACGGCAGTTTCAGGATCTTGTCCCCATGAGTTGATCACTCCTCCCTTACAGCAATTTGCAATCTGCTGATTGTAAGGAGTTCCGGGCAGTAAATCGACGACGGTTGGATCCCTCTTGCAGCAATGGGGAATGTTTCCTTTAAATTTTGAACAATCTCCTTGCTCTGTTGTTTGAGCTCCCACCATGCCCCATATCACCTCCTTCTTCGCCCATGTCCATCCCAACGTCCAACCTGGTGCTTGAATATGTCTATATTGTTGGAAGTTGAACATAGTCACAACAGCCTGTCCATTGGCAATGAAAACTTACAATTTGTTGGTACTAATAAGGAGTAGGAGAAGTAGAGTTAAATACAGACTAAAAAGACACTAAAGTTCTATTTCTGGTAGGCTGACAATTTTGATAATGAGTAAGCTCCATCCAGAAAGTAGAAAACCGTTGCTAAAAACATAAACTTTTTTTGTATGTGCTAATTTGGCACGCAATAAAACTGGAAACAACTAATGAGTGGAGAGGCAATTATCAAACAAACCTATAAACTGCAGTGCAATAGATGCAAACCGGTTTTAGTCCACATTAGTTTTGACAGAAAAAGTGGGACGGGGAGAGGAGAAAAGAGAAACTACTACTTACAACATATCCATCAGGTGACCAGTTGATGACATCCCATTTAATTGTGATGTTCCCATTGGGATCAAGTGCATCGAAAGCATCTGGAAAGAAAACCAGAATTGAAAATGTGAAAACTGTAAAAAGGCACGCGGACATGCACAGACAAACAGATCTTTTCCTAGACTGTGTAAGCAATTAAAATATTGTTTGATTGGGTACACCAGTTCTAAATGTTTTCCCTAAGCTCATATTCAACCAGCCATCAGAATTGACATATTTATACAGGTACGGAGCCAAACTTCAACGATCTTCTTGGATCTTGTCTTTAAGAGATTGCAGAAGCATTGGATTCTTATTATTCATGTCATGACACCATTGTGTAAGATAATTCAATAATCAAAGCACATTGAGTTGAAAAGAAAACATTTAACTTCCTGTATAATCGCGAACCATAGGCTAGAGCAAAACCTCAAGTTAAAGGAAAACAGGATTGATCTGAAATCCTTTTCAGTGAGATTTATCACTATCCACAAGTGTATCTTTAGGGGGTCAATCAATAGTGTAGCATTAAAGATCTAACTTTTAAGTTCAATTGTCCCTACAAAATCCCAAATCAAGTTCAATTTCCCAGCAAATTCCTAAATCAAGAACTCATTTGACTTGCTCCTCTGTATTTTAATTAGCTAGAAGCAGATCAATCGTTAAGTCCAGCATGATTTCACTTCATCAAATCCAACAACAGAAATATGACATAATCCAACACATAAAAATCAGATCTTTATGCTTAAAATCACAGTAAAAATCCTAATCCTCTTAGAAAAAGCCATCCAGAACTGTCAGCATTACCAAATTCTTCAAATTCAAACAAGCAAATCAAAAACTAACTGAACCCCACATCCCAATTTCACAAAAAAATGAAAACTTGATAGCAGAAAAAAAGGGGTAAAGTCATTAGCAAACCTGTTGCTGAAAAGCTGAAGCATGACAGCAAGAAGACTAATAATATGGTAGATCTGAAGAACTCCATAGACCCCTCTGTAGCTGCTGCAGATTTTCTTGAGGTTTTTTTAGCCAATGTCTGTTCAAGATCTCCTAAAATGGTACAGAAAATGAGAGTAAAAGAGGAGAAAAATCTTGGCGGTGAGTGGCAGCTGGAAGTGAGCTCACATGGCTTATTGAAGTTAAAGTGGACTTTAATAAAGTCTCGTAAGACAATAACCACCCACTAACTACTGTAATAAAATTAATTAACGTTTGAAAGATAGAAAAAACTTATACTAATTTTTTTTTTTTAAAATGTAAGCCAACAGTCTTCTTGAATCGGTAAATTTAGCACTTTTCCACCCGAATCTCTGTTTGTCTCCCCAGCCAAGTATTCATATGTTCTTTCTCCGTTCACTTTTAGTTATCACATTTAAATTTAATGCCTATTAAATATTAAAGTATAATGTAATTAATATGACTTTAGTATTAAATATTAAAAATAATTTAAACAATAAGTAATTAGTCTTTTTTATATTAAAAGTTATAAATAAAAATATATTCTTAAAATAGTGAATAAATAAAAATAGACAACCAAGAATAGTATTTCCTCCGTCTAACTATAGTTGTGCATTATACTATTTTAAAATGTCTAACAATATTTGTCCACTTTATGAAATCAATTAATAATTTTACACTTCGCTCCTATTTTACCCATATCATTAATTATAGTCATTTTTTTATTACATTTTTTAAGACATTATATATAATATATTCAAAAAGTGATATAACAAAATAACTCTTCTATTTATAGTTTATTAACAATGCATTTAATTTGTGCTAAAAATTAAAAGAGTCGCTAGTCTTTTTCAATTCGTTGTGTAGCTGGCAATTTGCTAGCAAATAGGAAATAAAAACGTAGACAAGGACTTTTTAACCGTAATAAAGAAATTAAAATAAACGTATGCAACTAGTAACAATTAAATACACAAATTTTCTTTAGACTAATGCAAGAATGATGAGGTAGTAAACACATGAATATAAACATTTGAATGCAGAGTTTAGTTTTCAAAACAGACTATAGATAACTAGTTGTTTGCAATAACTTGCCAGGCATATAAAGTAAATAATGTGCTACAAATTTAAATTATATATCCTGATAATATATAAATTATTTCACTATTAAGTAAAATCGAACATAACAATAAGTTTAACATTGTATTTTAAGAAATTAAGTTATAATCAATTAAATTATATTAATAATACAGAATTCATTTACACTAAAAAGTATATATAATTTAAATTACCTGTTATAATATACTTTACTCCCTAATATATTAATATGTGTGATAGATATTTGACGAAACAACAAATAATTAAAAGAGTAATTAATTAAAGTTAGGTGTAGGGAAAAGAAAGAATAAATAATCTCTCAATAGCTGCCGACAGTGGAGAAAGAGAAAGACAAGCCAACTAACCAAAGATGTGTGTCTTTGTCCGTTTGTTTTGTGTGTTTTTTATAATAAATTTGTGGACTAAATAAATAGAGACCTACTAGAATTTGCGAATTCAGTGTCGGTGAGACCAAAAATGCAACGCCATAATTAATGTAAAAAGAAGCAAATTAAAATACCAATCATGTGGAGTCCTCCTCAAGATTTATCAAATAAAGTAGGGGGGAAAATACTTCTACCCTAAAAAGGAAAATTATCATCAGATCAGAGTATATACCTACCATCAAAATATATATATATATATATATATATATATCGATAATATTAGGGTTGAAAAAATAGGATTTAGTTAATAGAACAAGAAAACAGTTGGATCAATAGTTTGGGTCTTGAGTCAAATTTGTATAGTTGATACTTCCTCTATTTCAAAATAATTGTTATAATTAAATTTTTAAAGTTAAACGCTATAAATTTTGATTAATATTTTTATTTTATTGATATCAGAAAAAATTATAATTTATAGTATTTTTCTATAATATTTGAATAAAAAGTGAAATGTGTCATTTTGAAATGAAGAGAGTACTAAAGTAATACTCTCTCAATCCATTTTTACTGATCAAGTATTGACTTACACACTTTTTAAAAAATAATAAATAAAATAATACTATTTAAATATAATAAATTTAATGTTTTAAAAATATTAAAATTAATAATAAAAATAAATTAGAAATTAAGTGATAAATTATCTCTTAATTTTTTAATTAAAATAAATAAAAACGGATATATATTAATATAATGGATAAGTTAAAAGATAAACAGAAAAAGTATAGCCTTAGAAAATCATTGTGCAAGAATAGTTAATATTATCGTTTCTTCGCTAAGGTAAAAGAATATTATCTTTCCTATAAGTATTTACTTTTTTAATTTTAAAAAGTTTGGTTTCCTACAAAAATATTTAACTATGGTTCAATATTCCTCCGTGCCAAATACTTATTCATTCCCATTTTATGCTTTAGACGAAGACACGAAGTGCATCAATTTATTATTATCTCTTTATTTTATTTTATTTTTAAAAAAAAAACACTTCATGATTTTTTCGAAGTTGCATTTTTTGTTTCATCTTTTGCAGAGTTTTTAGCGTTTTACATTTTTCATAACTTTTTTAATATTGAAACATTTCCTAGAGACTATTTTATACTAATAATCTTTCGATTCGATTGTGATGTCAAATATGTCACGACTCAGACCGTCGTTATTGGCACCCACACTAACTTTCCGGTGGGAGAACCATTACTACAACCAAAGCTAAACAACTTAACCAAAAAGTAAGGCATTTAAAGATACGGAAGCAGGTTTAAATGTCTAAGAAAAGAAAAATAGGGAGTTCCCATAAACTCCAACAAAAGTCTAACAAACAAATGCGGAAATAATACCTAGAACCTGAAAGTCAATGTACCAAAACTCCAACAAGAACCATAAGTCTAACAAGGAGGGGTACAACCCCAAACTAACACAAGGAATCTAAAGAACTAGTCTAAGTCCGAAAATGTGGACATAAACAGAAAGAGAACTCATGGCATCCCGGAAGAACTGGTTCACCCTTGAATTCGATTGATCATTGATCTTCTAAGCGAGGTCTATCAGTAGCCGCCTGAAGATGCCTTGTACTCAATAAAGAAAGAGCAAGTACAGTATCAGTACACAACCACAGTATACTGGTAGGATCACGCGACTATCCCAAAAGACGAAACATATATAAGTCATTACAACAATAATAACCATGCATACACCGAACATATACATATCAATTATCACTTACGAACAACATACAATTTCACAATCTCAAGATATACAATTATGCCAAGTCATTGGTCCTCTCACGGAACCCAAACGCAAATTGTTAGTGTACCGGTACGTGGTACCCGATCCAAGTTAGTGTGCCGGACGTGACACCCGATCCCATATATGCGCAGGAACGTGGCACCCGATCCAAGTTAGTGTGTCGGAACGTAACACCCAATCCATTCATCAAGCCACAATCACAATCACAACGTACATTCTCATAATCATACAATCAAGTCATGATTCATGACATACAATTATTCAATTATCCTCATTTACAATATGATCAATAATGCAACATTCATGTACATACATGCATTATGATGAAGCAATTACAAATATATATCACACTAACATGAAATCACAACCATCACCTACCTCGAACAAAGCTTGAATCCCCTATGAAACTTGATTCTTCCTTTTCGGATTCTTTCCGCTTGTTCTTGGTCTACAAACAATCATAATAATGTGAGGATCAATAAACAAGACCTAATTACCCGAATTATAACCAGTAACATCAACCCTAGGCCAAACCCTTAATCCCTATACCCAGGGTAGGGTTTCTTCCACCATAAACCACATATCAAAACCCTCCCCCATCGATAATTACCCAAGAAACTAAGTTCTACGGATCGAAAAGCGGATTCGGGGAGTGAAAACCCTACCTTTGGCCTCAAGAATGGTGGAAAATTGTCAAGAAAACACTTGGGGTCGTTCCTTAGCTTTCAAAGTCGAAACTTGCAGAATAAAACATTTTTGGGGTTTATTTCCCACTTAAGTCGCGTCTGTCCCGCCACAGCGGTCCCGCCCTGGCGGAAAAATCCCGCCTTAGCGGCTTGCACGAAAACAGTGAGCAAATTTAAGAATTCCAAACCCCCATTTCACAACACACCTTCATCCCACGACACTCAGAAAATACCCGTTCACGCTAAGATCAGTTTCGGGAGTTCTACCCACTCGAATTTAATTCCGTAAAGTCGTACGGGTTCCTCAATGTCTTAGCTATCTACTCATATGATCAAATTCATAATTAGATCTCCCAATTGTTATCAGATTTTCCTAGACCTTACTGACTCCGATTTCGTTCAAATCTGGACTAGGTTGAGAAAATCCAAGTTACTACCAAAAAGTTTTCCGGCCCAAAAAATTTCCCCGTTGGCTTTTCTATAACAACGAGAACAGGTCGTTACAAAATATTATACTGAAAATAAACATAACTTATATTAATACTCCTTTTATTTCAATTTATGTGATACAATTTAAATTTTAAAAGTTAAATAATTCGGTAAATTTAGACATAAAATCTTCGACCAAAAATGACCATGATAGCGGCCCATGACATCTGAGACAACGATTGTAAAAGGAAAATACGGGAAAAAATGTCTTTCAGTGTATGGCTGAATACACTGCAGAATCTCTTAAATTTATTAGTAATTTTTATATAGACGTTGAAATTATAACATAATTCGATTATTCAATATTACAGCATTTGAACGCATAATAAAATAGTATATTAGATAATTTTCACATCTCATGTATGTTTCAATTAATGTTGATGTGTACAATTAAAATAGGAGACATGTTTTATGTGATTAGCTCATTTATAAAATGGAAGCTTAAGAGCACGTGCAAAAACTTTTTCAAAATATAAATCGAAAGCATCTAACAAAAACACTTTATCATTTGAGCGATTGCTTAATTAAAACATATCATAATTCAAATGTGTAACTGAAATTTACTGACAAGTTTAAAGTACTATCAATGTATTTAGCCTAATTATATATTTAGAGAAATTGGAGGAATATTTATTTCATCCGTTTACATTTTTTTTTCCATAAAATTATCCTTGAAAATGAAGCAAATATGTCCTTGAGATATTGAAAATAGAGCAATTATATACTTCATTAGCCAAGTAGAGCATATATGTTCTCTTCACTAATAAGGTTCAATATTTTTTTCTATGTTCAGTATTGGCACATCATAGAAGTTCACCTCAAATCAATATTAGATATGTTATACTTGAATCCTTAATCTTTTTTCTTTGTCCAATAATATTAGCACTAGGGGAGTAGGGAACTATTATTTAATAGGCGCGCACTGATTTCAAATATTTTTCATTTTATTTGAAATTTATGGAGTTGAAGTTGAAGATTGAGTTGTGTTTGATTATATTTATTGCAAATAATATTTCGAACATTTTTATCCGTGAATGTACTTAATTAATACAACTTCAAAAATAAAAAGTCTGTTGGAAACACATGTTATAGGTTGCAAGTTGGATTTGAAATTTTCATGACTAAACGCTGAATTCAAATAAGTGGAAAATCATTCGGAAATAAATAAATAATTTCTATGGCCAGACAGACTAGTATCCTTTTCTACTTTACTGCTAACTGTATTTGCAGAGTATTATATATTTAACTCTTACATTAGATTACAAAAACTTGTTTTGTATTCATTTCATTGTAAAAAAGAAGGGGGATGGGAGAAGGAAGAAACATTAACCTACCTCAATTTTGGATAATTTAAATTGGGTGAATCAAAATAAATCAAATATAATAAATAAACGAATTATTAATCTGCTCAAATTTTTATAAGTTGGTTGATTAATCATGCTAATTTAGCTCCCTAAAACTCCATTGAATGACGATTTCATTTTCATTTATTCTCGAAACGACTTTATATTATTTTCTATTACATTAAGTCCATATAAAAAGAATAATCCGAATAAGATTTTTGTGGCTGCTATCGACATACGATCTTAATTATTATCTTTTGCCTATGATTGTGAAAGCTTACCAAACTCCATGTTGCACAATTGTTATAGTTTCCCACATTATTCTTTTAGAGAACAAGTAGTACTATCATATAATTTTGAGTAATCTTCGATTTATGAGTTAATTTTATATTTAGAGTTATATTTAATGACAATTTGTTTAACACTTGCAATCAACACGAGAACCTACTAATTTTATTTGGTTGTTAAAAAGGGGCATAGACAATATTCTTTTAGACTAGCTCATTAGGGAAAGAGACCAAGGACAAAATTAAAGAAGGATAAATGAAGGAAAAGAAACAAAATACTCCCTCCGTTCTAATTTTACGATTTTGAGATTCAAATAAAAAAATAATTTTTTCGTATATAATTTAAAGATCTGAATATAAATCATATGATAATTTATATACGTAAATTTTATTCCAAATCACACTTTAAGATTTCATACATAAATTCACAATTAAAATTAAAGTTTAATCTTTGAAATTTAACTTGTGCCATATAAACGGGGACAAAGACAATATGAGCATATCTAAATCTTTTACATAGCTTATAATCATTACACTATCTCAAAAATCAACAAAGTGGCTGTAGTTTAGTGGTGAGAATTCCACGTTGTGGCCGTGGAGACCTGGGCTCGAATCCCAGCAGCCACATACATTCTTTTTGTCCACTTTAAATTGTCGAAAAATGAAAGTGTAACGTAAATTGAGATAAAGAGAGTAACAATATTCCGGCTAACTTGACGGATGAATCAACCTGAAGAACGGTCGCATCTAGTGTAGAGCGAACATGTGCGTAATTGGCCAGTCTTCTTGTCCACGCAACTGCCGTAGACTCCCTCGTCGCAGACCGGTGGCTGCTGCAAAGCAGAGTAAGAGAGGTAATTTTCACCACCTGCAAGACTAACCTGCCAATTAATAGGATCCATTTCTCCGGTGCTGTTCGACCGCAAATCAACGTTCATCGTTACCGAAGAAGCAGAGAGTAAAATCTCCGTTATCATCACCATGGATAGGCAAAAGAAAATGAAGTTCCTCATTTTAGCTATTATTGCCTTGTTCCTATGAATATTATGAAGGTGAATATTCACACATCACTAATAAAGGGTCTATTATTTTAAGGGCCCCTAATAATGCATTATTAGAGAAAAGAAATACTATAGACAATGGCGGAGTCAAATTTTTTGATAAGGGGTTCAAAATCTAGAAATAGACACACAAAGTAATCGAAGGAGGGGTTTGATATATACAATATATACATAAAAAATTATTTGAATCATATATAAATAATATAATTTTCCGTCAAAGGGTTCGATGAACCGCATTAGTACATGGTGGCTCTGCCCTCACTACAGAAGAAGCAGACTTTTATACCAGTTATCTTTTTTGTCCATTTTTGCGTTTGATAGCAAAAAATATGTTCCTTGTAATAATTTGATCTAAGTGTCGAAAATACGTCTAAATTATTCTTTCTTGGGAGTTTTATATCTAAATTATTGAAAGTTTGAGTTTCATATCTAAACTATCATTCATTAGTTTGAGAAATATAACTCAGTGGTGTGTAATGCACTCTCTCTTTTATTTGAAAAGGCTTGACACATTACATTCTACATGAATTAAATATTCTACATTGACAAAAATTAAATAATAAACTATTAATATTAATTAAAAATTGGAAAGACTCCAAAATACCCTTAACCTATTAGAAATGGTTCCTTCAACCTATTGGTTTAAAAATGTTCTTAACATTTTGTGTTTGGACTCAAAAATACCCTTTAGTTAACAGAAATCTGATGTGAAATTTAATTAAACAAGTGGCCAAACTTCATTGGTCCAGCAAAATTCTTTTATCAAATAAAATAAACCCCACCCAACCCAAACCCGTTTCACTGTCAATTTAAATGTTTTTTTGTTCTATTTTTCTTCCTCTTTTTTCTTTCTTTAAGAACAACAACTTCCAATCCAAAACTAGCAGAATTTTTATAAACCCAATGTGTTTGTAAAATCTTATTATTTAAAAATCAGACATACGGATTAAACAAGATGAAAGCAAGTAGTTAAAATATTTTCATATAATGCTTTATAAACTGATATTTATGACGTTTGAACTAATCCTAAATTTAGAAAAATTCTAGCTTTAATCCTTTTCAAAAGTGATTCAGTCAGAGATGATGAGCAAACAAAAGTTTAAAACTCCATGTGAGAGAAACAAGCAAATAACAGGAGGTATAAAATTAAAGATACGAAAATTGGGTTAGATTTATCAAAAATGATTTTGAGCGTAAGGTTTATTTATTTGATAAAAAAAAAGTTAGAAATATTTTTAGGAATTTTTTCTACTTGTTTACTGAATATAATATAAATAAATAAATTATTTTAAAAAAAGTCTTGCAGCGGCAAGTAAAAAATATTTTCGATATGTATATATCTAACACAAAATAAGAAAAAAAATTGAAAGCAGACATTAGGTGAAGTGGGTAAAATAATTCTTTTAAGAAAATAAAATAATATCTAAGTTAGTATTTGAAGGGGGGGGGGGGGGGGGGGGGGGG
>JAJOOR010014277.1:0-23850 GCA_036250505.1 Solanum acaule | reverse complement strand
AAATGTTTTCTTGGTAAAGAAAGTTTTTAATTCCTTATGGTTTTAGTGTCTATGTGATGAATGAATGCTAAGAGGCTTGTATTAGACCTCTTCGAGGTCGAGTACGCCGGTTACGACTAGGGGGTGATCCCGGGTCGTGACAATTATAATCTATTCTTACCGGAATAAAATGGGTTGACTTAGTCAATCTATCAACCACAACCCAAATAGAATCAAACCTCCCCAAAGTCTTGGGAAGACCAACTATAAAATCCATGGCTATTCTTCCCCACTTCCATTCCGAAATTGGCATTCTCTGAAATAAACATGCAGGCCTTTGATGTTAATACTTCACTTGTTGACAATTTTGACACTTTGCCACAAACTCTGCTATGTCTTTCTTCATTCCCGACCACCAATAAATTCGCTTCGAATCTCTATACATCTTGGACACACCGGGATGAATAGAATATCGCAAACCATGAGACTCTGCCAACAACTTCTCAATCAAGTCATCTACTCTAGGAACATATATTCTCCCTTTGAAATTGAGTACACCATCCTCATCAAGAGTGGTTTCTTGTGCCTTACCAATCGCAATCTTCTTTCTAAGCTCATCCATATTCTCATCCTCAAATTATTTGGTCTTGATCTCTTCAATAAAAATGACCCTTAATTCAATACTAGCTATCACCCCACCCCTTTCTAAGATGCCCAATTGCATGAATTTAGACTCTAAGGTCTGAATTTCATTAGCCAGAAGTCGCTTGGATACACTCAAGCAAGCTAAACTACCCATACTCACCGCTTTTCGACTCAAAGCGTCTGCCACCATATTAGCCTTGCCTGGATGGTATTGAATGGTCACATCATAATCTTTAACTAACTACATCCACCTTCGTTGTCTCAAATTCAGATCCTTTTGAGTGAACACATGCTGCTGATGAGTCCACAATTTGGACTCATTTAGGGTTTTATTTTAATAGAATTAGTGTCCTCAAATGTATATTTTGTCTCAATAACTGATGTAAATCCTTAAGTTTCAGGTAATTGGAGTTTGAGGCAAAGCATGGACACTACTTGGCAAAAAGGAACAAAATGGCTGAAAAGATGAAGAATAAAAGGCATGAGGATCACCTAATGCATTCGGCGAGTTGCCGAAAGGCCTTAACCTCGCCCAAAGTTCTAGTGTGCTGAGCCCTGAAGGAAAAGATCAAGTCGGCGATGAAAAAGAGCAGTTGGCATGTCGCCGAACAGTTTCGTGAAGCAGTACTATATCGCCCAATGATTCAGAATGCAAACACGCTGAAGGCAAGAGATGAAACGCAATGAAGCAGACCAAAGGGCGGATCGACTAACTGCGCCGAGTGATCCTTCGCATCACAATATTTTGACAACTATAAATACTAGTTTGAATTTTTATTTTAGTATGCAATTTTTCATATACAGCATTTTATTTTCTAAGTTTTCAAGTAGAGAGTATTTTGCTTAGCTTTTGAAGATTTGAAGACTTCCAATTCCAAGAGATTGGAAGTAGGTGTTGAAGATTCTTCATCTTAGACTCGTTTAAAGTGAATATAAATCATACCCAGTTGATGTTACTTCGATTTGGTATCATTTTCTTCCTTTTCTCTATGTCTAGCTATCATACCCAATTATTGGGGTGTGATTTTGTGAATATGGGTTAAATTTACTATTGGGTGTTGCTTATTGTTGGTATATTCCCTGTTTAAATGTGATTTCGTTTAGTAGTTGTGTTTGAACTTAATGATATTGTAGTTGCAAATACGATTTCATTTTAGTGATTTATGTTTGCTCTATAGAGAGGTTTTAAAACTAAGACTACTAAATCGATAGTCGGTGGTTATTAGGTCGTCATGGGTTCAGCTCGAGAGAGTGAATCCTAGGACCTCTCCCACACTTTTAGCTCGAGAGAGTGAATGGGCTAAGGCGGAGGAAATGCTTAAAAGCGGTAACTTGGTGTTCGAGAGAAACCGAGTTGATTCTGGGTAAGTTGCTTGAGAGAGAATTTACCCCACTAAAGTCTAGCCTAGTTACAAATATTCAGCGCTATACTATCAATAGCATTTACCTGATAGTGTCTTTTATCCCATATTCCTATCACATCCCAAGAATTTCGTCTCTCTATCTCTTGTCCTTATATTTTTATCATTTTTGTTGATTAGTTAATACAAACCCCCATTGATAATTGACGCTTGCGTCACCCTTTAGATTTAGTATGTTTGTATTCGATAACGTTTATAGCTATGACTGATTAGAACTAAATTTTACTTTTCTATTAATTCTCGAAACCACTCCATGTGGAAACGATCCTAACCCTTGGTTGGGTTATAACACTACACGTATTCGTTGGCACTTGAACCGAAGTAGTGTCCTGATACGTGAAGTCAAAATGGCGCCGCTGCCGAGGAGTGGTGTTAGTTGTGAATTTGTAGTTAAGTAGGATTTTTGTTCTTGTTAGTCGTAGTTTACCTACTTAATTTTTAGTTTTGTTTCATTTGTTTGTATGAATATTTCAGGAAGTATGAGTGTGAACTGCAGCAATGGCAGTCAAGTAGGCCATCAAGACGACATCGAAAACCTTAACGATGTAAATGAGCCTCATGTTAATGACCCCCATCTCATGAGCGGTATTGGTGCCATTCGCTTGCCTCCGGCCGAAGGGAATGCTGCATTTCACATCACGAGTACTATGTTGCAACTCCTGCAACTAAAGGGGATTTCTAGTGGATTGGCTCATGAAGACCCTCATAAGCACATTCGAAATTTCGTAGATGTGTGCGGACCATTCTTTTTCAAAAATAAATCCTAAGAGTCGGTTCATCTATGATTGTTCCCATTCTCTTTGATGGGAGAAGCTTGCAAGTGGCTAGCTGAATTGTCACGCGACTCAATCACTTCATGGGAGGAGTTAGTCACCGCATTTAATGTGCGATTTTTCCCTCCCTCGAAGATGAAGACTCTTCAGGACAGTATCCAAAGCTTTATGTGTTTGGAGGGAGAGCCAATTCATAAGACTTGGCTGCAATTCAAGAAGTTGGTGCTCCAATGCCCAACTCATGGCTTGCCTGACAACGTATTGCTGCAGTATTTCTACCGGAGCCTAGACTAGGTTAACAAGGGTGTTGCTGACCAACTTTCCCCAGGAGGTTTGATGCAACAACTTTACATGATAGCAGCTCAGCTATTGGATGGCATGAACACGACAAATTGGGCTTGGTACACCCGTGAAGACCAAGTCCCCCCTTTTACATTCAAATTGACCAAGGAGCAGATGGAAAAAGATCAACAGAGGGACCAAAACATGGCCAAGATCATGACACAACTTGACATTTTATCCAAAAATGTCATGGGAGCTGGTGCTCGGGCTGTCAATGTTGTGAGTATATCAGGTGTACAAATCCGGAAGAGGCTAAGTTTGATGCTTTGTACAACGAAGAGGTGAACTTCCTAGCCAACCAAGGCGGTGGTTATCGTTCAAACTACCCAAGACAGGGTGGAAACCAAGGTTGGGCTAGAGATGAAGGTAGGAAAGAGTGTGAATGGAGAGACCGTAATCCTAATTGGAAAGATGGAGAGAAGGATAGATATGTGCCTCCCCACGAGCGCCAAAAGCCAAAGGATTCGGAGGGTGGTAGGTTTGAGGATATGCTTTCTAGTATCCTCAACAAAGTTGACGGGTCACACAAGATCTTGAAAGAGATGAAAGAAGACGTATCGACCCTTAGCCAGACTGTTACCTCCCATCCAGTATCAATCAAGCAGTTAGAGACCCAAATGGGTCAGATGTCGTCTCACATAAAATCTGAGACAAAAAAGAGGGTTGCCTAGTGACACTATGGTCAACCCCAAGAATGAGGTTTGAAGATGGGCCTGCGTCGTGCCGCGACGTTAACTAAGGCGTTGTTTGGGAGGCAATCCAAAACCCCTTGTTGCTTTTATTTGTGTTTTGGTAAAATAATGGTGTGTTGTTTGTACAGGTTGAAGTGTGGAAAGTGTTCGAAAAAGTGCAGGGTGGCGAGCAACAGGTCCAGTCAGCGAGTCACCGAAGAGGTCGACGAGCCCGACCTAATCCACCGTTTGACTCAAGACATATTCAAATTGGAGTCTGTAAAACTCGACGAGCCTAGGAAATTATTGGCGAATCGCCGACCATGTCGGCGATCTCAACGGAGACCGCCGTTGGGACCCCCACACTAACTGGAATTTCTATAAAATTCAGCGAGGTAAATGAACTCTCAGCAAATCGCCAAGAGGATAGGCGAGCTTGACTAACGTCGCCGAATGGGCAAAAACTGGACGGTTTTGCAGGCCAAAGGTTTAAAAGTTTCAAACTCATTCACTTTCCCTCACTTTTTATCTTCCCAAACTCACACCCGCACGCTAGTTCCTATATTTTCACATTTTTAGTGTTGATTTGTACTTAGAATTGGATTACATTGCCGCCTAGCGTTTCAATCTTCTCTTTATCGACACCAAAGGTTGGTTTCCTATTCCCCGAGTTTATTTTATCAAACATTATACTCATTTGAAATAGCCTGATCTTGTTGAAGTATTCTGATCCTATCGGATAGGATTAGATTGTTTACATGCATGATTTAATTTGATAATCTTGCTCGAGTAGTTGTGACTGTTGAAATCCCGTAATTGTATGCCTTAAACTGGATTAAAATTCGAGGGGTTGTGTTTGGGTGTTATGGGTCTGAGCTTAATTGAACTAGTGCATGCTTTGATTTTATTTTTGGGGGTTGCGGGGTTGAATTCGAGAAAGTGGGTTGAAGGTAGGTATGTTGGGTCGTTTGGCGAGTTGGGTCGAGCTCGCTAAACCACTCGGCGGTTCACTTAGTGCCCCCATCTCACCTTTAATTTCTTGCTAAGTGAGTAGTTAAAGTCTGTAACTTTCGGTGAGAAGCCTGAGGTCGCCGAAAGCACTTGACGACTCGCCGAAAGGCTTCTCATTTGCCCTTTGTCTGCACCCCTAAACATTTGTGCACTACAAACTTTCGGCGGGCCTGTCCTTGTTCGCCGAAAGCTATCAACGACATGCCGAGTGATTCCCCCCATCGCCTACTTGCTGCAGTTTTTAGAGCTAATTCATTCAGCAAGCTCGATATAGCTCGTCCAAGAAATTCGGCGATTCGCCCTCTAGTTTAGTGAATCTGTCTGAAATTGTTTTGTTGTGCTTTTGTTTAAGTTTTCTAACTTCTCTTCGAGATTTTGCAAACATGACTAAATCAAAAGCTGTTGAAAGAATAACACTAGCCCAAGAGAGGTCCAAAGGGATTGCGATAAATGAGGATGTAGCTACGTCAAAAGGCAAAGCTACGAAACTACCCACAACTACTGGGAAAGTCAAGGGTAAGAGGCCCATTTCTGCCAGGAAGACCATTACTTTAGACCCTAATATTCCTTCATGGGTCCGGGGATTCTGCAGGGCGGTGCATGTCTTTCTAGAGGACTCCCACTCAACAGAACTTGGCGAATCTGGTACTGATGTTCCTCCTGAGGTGACCTCGGGCACTGATGCCCAGGCTCAGGGTGAGGCATCGGACACTGATGCCCAGATAGACGGAGCGACTGTGTAGACATGACCTCCTTTTTACCTCCCTCTTTGTTTTGCTTTATTTCACTATTGGATAATGTTTATTTGCATTTAAGGACAAATGATTTTTCAATTGTGGTGGGGTGAGGCCCACTTTTGTGTGGTATATTCTTGTTGGGTTGTGTATCATAATGTTGTGTTTTGCACTACTTTTTGTTGGAAGGTTTGATCTTATGGCTCCTTGTTTTTAATTGAAAATGATTTTTGACCCTTCCAAAATAAAATTGCCACCTCTTGTAGGTATTGAATGTGGTTGTTCTCTTGCAAATTTGAGTATCGGTTTTGATAAATACCGATGACTCGAATAGTGCTCATAATCGAACTAACATGAATGTGCGTCTACGATGAGGCCAAAGGAAGTTGCATAGTCAATATGTGAACTCTTTGCATCTCGTTGTGACTAGCCAAGTATCAAATTGATTCTTTTGCAATGAACGTTGCACACTAGCGAGAGTCTTGTTTGACTTTGGTGTCGATGCCTTGTGTGATGAGCATATTGTGAACCATACATGATAACACCTAGAATTTGCCACGTTGGTCCGGTCAACTAAGTAAGGTTATCTCTTGATATGATCTTAGGCAACTTCGAAGAGTGTGACCCAATTTGACATATACCTTTTGTGTGGCCTATCTTGTGAGTGTGTGAACCTCTTTTGAACTCCCCTTGAACTTTACCTTTCTTTGGAAGAAACTTGATGAAAACATAACCTTTCTTAATCCGCTACATATGTGGTTGATTGAATAGCCAACTTAGGCCAAAAGCCTAAGTTGGGGGTGTGGCAAAAAGAGAAGGCAAGTCAAGAAGTGCAAGAAAAGTCTCATTTAACCCATGGTTTTGAGAAAAATGGAATCCCTCAATACAAAAAAAAAAGAGAAGGAAAGAATGAAAAAGAGAAAAAAGATAAAGTCATGGAATAAAGTTATGAGAATGCAAAAAAAGGAATGGGGTTCCGAATGATCCATGGAAATGAATAATGGGATGACTTATGAGCACTAAAGAAAATGATGAAAGAAGAGGAAAGGGAGTGTTGAAAGCACCACATTTCA
Organism: Solanum acaule; assembly: GCA_036250505.1. Taxonomy (NCBI): domain Eukaryota; kingdom Viridiplantae; phylum Streptophyta; class Magnoliopsida; order Solanales; family Solanaceae; genus Solanum; species Solanum acaule. The sequence goes on along the minus strand of JAJOOR010014277.1, from coordinate 17,201 downwards.
CGAGGATGAAAGTCACTGAGTCTAAATAACCATACATTTGCACTAAGCCCCATTACAAGCCTTGAAAAGACCTTTTTCATCTTGAGTGAGATGAAACAATTGTTGATTGGAAAATACGGGCAAACCTATGGGTGAAAGCATGCATTGTGTTCTTCTTTGTGAGAGTGAGCGTTGCATTTGATTCCGGAACTTTAAATGATTAAACCATTGTGTGAATATAGAATCATTCTTTGTGTGAGGGCATTTGAATACCTTTGTTGAGCTCGAACTAGAATTCAAAGCAAGTATAGTAAGCTTGAGATTCTTTGATAATGGTGTGTCACAACTTGAAACTTTGAGTGCACATTTGATCTTCGCATGAGTAAATTGAGTCTTGTGTGTGCATTCATGATTGCGTCTTGTGTAGCACTGTTCGAGACATCCTTTTTGAACTGCCGAACTTGAGTTTTCCTTGAGGACAAGCAAAAGTTTAAGTTGGGGTGTTGATGAGTCCACAATTTGGACTCATTTAGGACTTTATTTTAATAGAATTAGTGTCCTCAAATGCATATTTTGTTTCAATAACTGATGTAAATCCTTAGGTTTAAGGTATTTGGAGTTTGAGGCAAAGAATGGACACTACTTGTCAAGTAGGAACAAAATGGCTGAAAAGACGAAGAAAAGAAGGCCTGAGGATCGCCTAATGCATTCGGCGAGTCACCGAAAGGCCTTAACCTCCCCCAAAGTTCCAATGTGCTGAGCCTTGAAGGAAAAGATCAAGTCGGCGATGAATAGGAGCAGTCAGCGTGTCGCCGAACAGTTTCGCGAAGCAGTACTATATCGCCCAATGATTCAGAACGCAAAGATGCCGAAGGCAAGAGCTGAAAGGCGATGAAGCAGACTAAAGGGAGGATCACCGAGTGCATAGGCGATCCCAACTAACTGCGCCGAGTGATCCTTCTCATCACATTTTTTTGACAACTATAAATACTAGTTTGAATTTTTATTTTAGTATGCAATATTTCAGATACAACATTTTATTTTCTAAGTTTTCAAGTAGAGAATATTTTGCTTAGCTTTTGAGGATTGAAGACTTCCAATTCCAAGAAATTAGAAGTGGGCATTGAAGATTCTTCACCTTAGACTCGTTTAAAGTGAATATAAATCATACCCAGTTGATGTTACTTCGATTTGGTATCATTTTCTTCCTTTTTTCTATGTCTAGCTAAAACCTCAATTCTTGAGGTGTGATTTTGTGAATATGGGTTAAATTTATTATTAGGTGTTGCTTATTGTTGGTATATTCGTTGTTTAAATGTGATTTCGTTTAGTAGTTGTGCTTGAACTTAATGAGATTGTAGATGCAAATACGATTTCATCTTAGTGTTTCTGTCTTGCTCGAGAGAGAGGTTTTAAAACTAAGACTATTAAATCGATAGCTGGTGATTATTGGGTCATCGTGGGTTCAGCTCGAGAGAGTGAATCCTAGGCCCTCTCCCACACTTTTAGCTCAAGAAAGTGAATGGGCTAAGGTGGAGGATGTGCTTAAAACAGAAACTCGGTGTTCAAGAGAAACCGAGTTGATTCAGGTAAGTTGCTCGAGAGAGAATTTACCCCCACTAAAGTCTAGCCTAGTTACAAATATTCAGTGATGTACTATCAATAGCATTTACCCGATAGTGTCTTTTATCACATCCCAAGAATTTCATCTCCCTATCTCGTGTCCTTATATTTTTGTCGTTTTTGTTGATTAGTCAATACAAACCCCCATTGATAATTGACGCTTGCGTCACCCCTTAGATTTAGTATGTTGGTATTCGATAACGTTTATAGCTATGACTAATTAGAACTAAATTTTACTTTTTTATTAATTCTCGAAACCACTCCCTGTGGGAACGATCCCAACCCTTGGTTGGGTTATATCGCTACATGCGATCGTTGGCACTTGAACCGAAGTAATGTCCTGATACGTGAAGTCAGATGCAAACTGTGATGATCAGTAAATAACTCACACTTAACACCATAGAGGTAATGTCGCCAGATCTTAAGAGCAAACACTACCGCTACCAACTCTAAATCATGCGTTGGATAATTCCTCTAATGCACCTTCAATTGACACGAGGCATAAGCTATAACATTCTTATCCTGCATCAACACAGCACCCAAACTAGAATGTGAAGCATCACAATAAACAATATAATATTTACCTTCGACCGGTAATGCTAGAATAGGTGCGGTGGTCAAGAGGGTCTTGAGCTTTTGAAAGCTCTCCTCACATTTTTCAGTCCATTCAAATGGCATCTCCTTTTTGGTCAAATTAGTCAAGTGAGTGGCAATAGAAGCAAAAAATTTTCACAAATCGACGATAGTAGCTAGCGAGCCCCACAGAACTCCTAACTTCTGTCACAGAACTTGGTCAAACCCAATTTTTAACCGCCTTAATCTTTTGAGGATCTACCATTACCCCTTCTTTTGAAACTACATTCCCCAAAAATGCAACCGATTTCAACCAAAATTCACACTAAGAAAATTTAGCATAAAGCTTTTGCTTCCCAAGAACACCCAAAACACTACGAAGATGGTTGGCATGCTCTTCCTCACTCTTCGAATATACCAAAATATCATTAATAAAGACTATAATGAACGAATCAAGAAATGGTTTGAACACCCCATTCATCAAACTCATGAAAGCTACAGGCGCATTGGTCAAAAACCGAAAGACATAACCAAAAACTCATAGTGCCCATAGAGAGTTCTAAACGCCGTCTTGGGCACATCCTCAGGCCTAATCTTCAATTGATGGTAACGAATCTTAGATCAATCTTAGAAAAAACTGTTGCACGTTGCAATGGGTCAAAGAGATCATCTATTCTAGGCAAGGGGTGCCTATTTCGAATAGTGACTTTATTTAATTGCTGGTAATCTATACACATTATCATACTACCATCCTTCTTCTTAACAAACAAATCTGGAGCACCCCATGGGGAAGCACTAGTGCGAATAAATCCCTTATCAAGGAGCTCTTGGATTTGAGCCTTAAGCTCTCTTAATTCTACCAGAGCCATGCGATATGGAGGGATAGAAATGAGGCGCGTACCAAGCTCTAAATCAATGCAAAAATCTATATCTCTATCTGGAGGCATACCAGGTAAGTCTTTAGGAAACACTTCACTAAACTCAGACACCACAGGAATAGACTCAATGGATGGACCTTCAATCTCAACATCCCTACTATGAGCCAAATAAGCCAAACAACCCTACTCTACCAGTTTACTAGCCCGAATGGAGGATATAATTTTAGCTTGCTTAGGCTTGTACACCCCTTCCCACTCTAATTTTTCCCTTCCCGGAATTTTTAGAGTTACAAACTTAGTATTACAATTAAGCACAGCATAATAGGGGGACAACCAAGTCATGCCTAAGATTATGTCAAAGTCAATCATATCCAAAATCACTAAGTCAACCCAAGTTTGAAATCCCATAAACAAAATAGGACAAGCACGATAGACATGGGTAACTATGATTGACTCTCCAACTGGGGTAGAAACACGAATAGGGGCATCAAGTACATCACAAATCATATCAAACTCGGACGCAAATCGTACAGATACATAAGAACAAGTAGAACCCGGATCAAATAACACGTTAGCCATCCGGTCATAGACAAGAATAGTACATGTGATCATCGCGTCGAACGCCTCCGCCTCATTCTTGCCCGGAAAAGCATAACACTGATCTTTATCATCAAGACGAGCCACTTCCCTGCCTGGTTGCATGTTACCCTTACCTCAGTTACCATTTCCTCTACCTCCATGGCCTCGCTGATTACCTCATCTCCCACCTTGTGGACGTCCTCTACCATTATTACCATTCCCCGCGGGTACCACTGCTCTAAATGGTTGTTGCTGCGCGGAATCTAACACACATGGGTGGGGACAATCTCTCCTCGTGTGTCCAGGTTCACCACAGTTGTAGCAAGTACGATCAAAAGATGGTCTGCTTCCCGTCGAAGACACGACACTCTGACTATCCTGAAAATTATGAGATGGAGTTCCCGAGTAGTTACTTGTAGAGGCGGGCATAGCGGACTGAATTAGCTTGGCTGCAAGTGTTGGCCTTCCAAACCCCTTAGAGTAAGAGCCTTGAAAGTTACCCGAATTCTTTTCCCTTTTTGCCCAAGCCTTAGCTTGACCGTCTCGCCTCACCCCCTCCACTTTCTTAACATAGTATGTCACCTCATTAAAACTCCTCCCAGCATAAGTCATATGAATAGATAATACTTGCAACTCAGAATTTAGTTCCCTAATAAATAATCGGATCCTCTCCTCCTCAGTAGTCACCAATTGAGTAGCATATCTAGACAAAGCATGGAACTTGGCCTCATAAGCAGCCACAGACATACCACCTTGCTCTAACGCCATAAACTCATCTTTCTTACGATCCCTTAAGGTTCTAGGCACATACTTTTCTAGAAACAGAGCATGAAATTGGGTCCAAGTAAGTGGAGGTAAAGTACAAGATTTGCACTCCATATAAGCTCTCCACCATTGCTTAGCCTCCCCTTGAAGTTGGAAAGACACAAACTCAACCCCATATTGGTGAACAATACCCAATTTATGCAGCCTCTCATAACAGTCTAAGATAAACTCATAAGCATCTTCAGTTTCAGAACCAAGAAATACCGGAGGCTTCAGCTTCAAGAACTTAGTCAACATGTCATGCTCATTACTGGTCATAACGGAACCCAACAAAGGAAGAAAGAAATCTTCAGTAACTACATTTCCACCCATCTTGGGCGCAGTGCTAGCAATAGGAGGATTAGTAGGAGCTTGAGTTTCTTGAGCAGATGGAAGCACTCCAGGACTAGTCAACCCTTTAAAGAACGCCATAATCTGTTGAGCTAACACCGGATCGATGGGAGGAACAACCGCAGTCTCTGCTAGCACCTCTTCCTCTTGTCCATTTTCCTCAACATCTCCAACCTCAATATCCTCTTCTATCTCCTCATTATGCGCAGGAGGGTTCTCATTCATAGGAACATTATCAATCAATACCTCATTCACAGCAGGCGCTACTCTCCCACGGCATCTACCCTTAGCTCTTCCTCTACCCCTACCTCGACCGCGACCTCTCACTGCAGATTCCTCAGCTGGAGCATTGACAGGAGCTACGGGCTTAACACTGTTATACCTAGTATTAACCATCTGCGGACAGAAGAGTGAAGGAGGTTAGATAACAATTTGAATCGACAAATACCAATTGGAATCAAGTCATAGCACGAAAATAGACAAGAGGAAAATAGAGAAATTTCTTAAAGTCCTATAGCCTCTCGAAGAAAAGTAAAGGCGTCCCCGTACCGTTCCGCGAGACTCTATTAAACTCGTTTTGGTACATCGAGATCAACGAACCTAGGCTTTGCTACCAACTTTGTCACGACCCAGACCGTCGTGATTGGCACCCCACTAACACTCTGGTGGGAGAACTACTACTATAACCCAAACCAAGCAAATAATCTAAAAACTAAGGCATTTAAATCAAACACTAAGAAAATAAAAATAGAGTTCCCATAAACTCTAACAAAAGTCTAACAATAATAACTAACAATGCGGAAGAATAACCTAGAACCTGAAAGTCAATGTACCAAAACATCTAACAAATGATCCAAGTCTAAACAAGAAGGGATACAACCCCATACTAATGAACTAACTAAAATAAAGGTCTAAGTCCGTAAATGGTGGACATAGAAGAAAGAGAATCCCATGGCAGCCCGGAAGAATTGGCTCACCCTTGAATTCGAAGTGACGATCACTGATCTCCTAAGCGAGATATGTCAGTAGCCGTTTGAAAATACCATGTACTCAACCAAAAATAAGAGCAAGTGCAGAATCAGTACACAACCACAGTGTACTGGTAGGATCACGCAGCTATCCCACTAGTGCAACATAAACAAGTCAAGACAACAATATAATCACATACATATATATCAACATAAACAACATTATCAACAATTACGAACAACGATCAATTTCACATTTTATATCACATCATTGGTCCTCTCATGGAACCCACACGCAAATAGTAAGCATGCCAGAACGTGGCAACCGATCCCATATTTATGCCAGAACGTGGAAATCTGATCCAAGTTAGTTATGCCGGAACGTGGCAACCGATCCCATTCACATACCACAATCACAATCACAATGTATATTCTCACAGTCATACAACAAGAGGTGATTCATGGAAATCATCATTCATTATCTCAGTTACAACAAGTGTGATCAACATTGCAACGTTCATATACATACGAGAATCATAATGAAGCAAGAACAAGCATACATCACACAATCATAGAATCACAACCATCACCTACCTCGAAACAAGCTTGAAACCCTAAGAAACTTGATCCTTCCCTTTCCGAACTCGTTCCACTTGTTCTTGGTCTACAAACAATCAATATAATACGGAAATCAATAAACAATCATTAAATACCTGGATTACTAACAATTCTATGAACCCTAGATCAAACCCCTGATCCCAATAATCCAAATTAGGGTTGTTTCCACCATAGAATCTATAACAAAACCTTCCCTAATCAATATTTGCCCATTCTATTACGTTCTATGGATTGAAAAATGGATTCAGGGAGTGAAAAGCTTACCTTTAGACTCAAGAATGGTGAAAACTGAGTAAGAGTCGCCTGGGGGTCATTCCTTAGCTCTAAAAGTTGAAAAGTGCCAAATAAGGTCATCCAGGGGTTTATTTACGACTTTAAGTAACGTCGATCCCGCTGCAGCTGCTCTCACCCTGTTGTAGGGTCCCCGCCAAAGCGACCAGAACCCCCGCCCCAGCGGCTACCGCGTAACAATGAGCTATTCGTCTTTCGTCTACAATTTTGAGTCTCGTCGTACCCGCCTCAGCGACCATCATCCCGCTGCGGCGGCCACGCTAGAGCGGCACTATCCCGCCAAAGCGATCCAAACGTAACCGGAGAGCTAATTAAAAGAATTCAAAAATCCCATTTGACAACATACCTCTAACCCACGACGATCAGAAAATACCCTTTACGCTAAGATCGATTCTGGGAGTTCTACTCGCCCGAATTCAATTCCGTAAAGTCGTACGGATTCCTTAACGAGTTATCTAACTACTCATGTAATCTAAACCATAAGAGATTCACCCGATTGTTACCAGATTTCTCTACACCTCAAAGACTACGATTTCATCTAAATTTGGACAAGGTTGAAAAAATCCAAATACTACAAAAAAGTTTTCCGGCCCCAAATTTTCCTCCGCTGGCTTTCCTATAACGACGGGAACGGGTCGTTACACTTTCAAATTTAAATAATCTGGGAACATAATATGTATTCCCTTGTAAAAAAATTACTTATGCTTGGATACAACTCATAACTAAATTACAGTGTATTCATCAGTTTTCATTGATTTTTATACATAAATTTTGTATTCATTCTAACCGTATGCTATCAAGTTTTGTAATATTATCTTCATTTTATTTTCATACTATGAATTGGATACAACTTTTGTAGTTCATAATATCATTTTGCTGGGAATCTGTGGAATACAACATATTTATGTATTTCTTATATTTGTATGCCTGTTAGTTTTGTATTTATGTCATCAAATTGTATTCATCCTCAGAAGTGGATACAAAGTTAGTAGCTCACAATAGTATCTTTGCAGCTAATTTTGTGGAATACAACATAACTTTTGTTTAGATACAACTTTTGTAGTACATACTATTATTTTGTGGGGATTATGTGGAATACAACATATTTTTTGTTATATTGCTTCTTATTTTGTATTTATTCTAACTGTATGCCTACTAGTTTTGTATTTTTGTCATCAAATTGTATTCAACCTTGGCAGTGGATACAAAGTTAGTAGTTCATCATAGTATCTTTCTAGCTAATTAACTGGAAAAAACAACATAATTTTTGTTTGTATTTCTTTTCTATTTGCATTCATTCTAAGTGTATGCCATCAAAAGTTTTGAATTTTTGTCCTCACAAATGTATCTCAATATCTCTCTATTTAAATCTCAATTTAAAAGTTTTTAAAATATTCTCTCTCATGATTTTCTCCTTTCTGTTATTAACTAATTGTATTATTTAAAATTAAACAAATGAAAAAAATACATATCAGCCCTATAACAAAAGAAAATATTGACATTTTGAAAAATTTCCCTATATTCCTTCAACACTATCCCGTCAATACTATATTCTACATAGCAATTTTCTTCGCTCCATTTTCCGGAATGCTGGATCAACACTTTAATAGTTGCCATGGAATTGAATTTTGTTAGGCAAAATCTGAAGAAGAAAGATTAAAAATATTTTTTATTTTTAAACTGATGAGAAACCTATAAGGTAGTGGTCATAATGTGATTATCGCTAATTTAAAGTGTCAAATTAAGGGATTTAAGGGATGAAATAAAGGAATGACAGTTACATTAACATATTTGCCTTATTTAGTGGGGAATTTAATTTGGATGTATTTTTGTATTTTAAAAGAACGATATATGCATGGAATATAGCCATTTTGACACAAAGTGTAGCTATTTCTTTTTTAAATATCATACTTATAACTATTCCAATCTAGTAACCCTAAAACTATAGTCATTTTTGTAAGTTACACAAATATGATTTACTCCCTCTCTATTTCAATTTGTTTGTTCTGTTTGACTTAATACGGAGTTTAAGAAAGTAAAAAATGTTCTTTAATTTTATGGTTTTAAACATGATACGTAAAAAATTAAAATTAAAAAATTACCAAAATAAAAGGAACAAATAAAAAATGACAGAGGGAGTAATAAAAGACACTCACTATGTCCCTAATTACTTGTCCACTTTTGAATTGACACACCTAGTAAGAAATCAATAATTGACATAGTTAGTTTACCATTTTACCCCTATTAATTATGAAGTGGATGAATTAAAAACTTAATATTTTCAAGAAATTCTACCTTTTTCAAAGTAATTAATTGAGGGTATAATAGGTAAAAAAAAATTGTCCTTTGTTGATTTGTCAAAATGGACAAGTAATTAGGGACAACTATAAAAGGAAATATGGACAAGTAATTAGGGATAGATGGAGTAATTATCACATTAATTGCATAAATTAATTAAGTGAATGGAGGAATGAAACAAACTTTCAAATTGCCAACTACTCAATAATAGAAGGCATTATTCTGATTTTAATATTTGTTTTTTCATCTTTTAGTTTATATTTTACATGGCTGCTCTAGTATTATTTTTTCTTTCTTTTCTATTTTCTTTGCTCGTTGATTTTATCTCCAATAACCTTGTCACTGTTGGTGGTTCATTTTCTTTATTTTATTTTATTTTTCTGATGACTTATGTTTGCTTTCTTTAGCGGTTGTTGTTCCATTTTTATTTATTGAATTGTTCTTCTCAATTCATTTAGATTAATTTCATATGTTGTTATAACCTCGGCCTCTGCCCGTTGCTCTTCCTCTACCCCTGCCTCAACCGCGACCTCTCGCTGTAGATTCCTCAGCTAGCTCGTTGACGGGAGCTACGGGCCTGACGTCGTTGAACATAGTGTTAACCATCTGCGGACAGAAGAATGAAAGAGGTTAGATACCAATTTGGATCACCAGATACAAATTGGAATCAAGTTATAGCACGAAAGAAGACAAGAGAAAATAAAGAGATTTCCTAAAGTCCTATAGCCTCTAGAAGAAAAGTACATACGTCTCTGTATCGTTCCGCAAAACTCTACTAGACTCGTTTTGGTACATCAAAATCAACGAACCTAGGGCTTTGATACCAATTTTGTCATGACCCAGACCGTCGTGATTGGCACCCACACTAACCCTTCGATAGGAGAACGATTAATACTAATCAGCTAACCCAAAAGCTACACATTTAAAGATACGGAAGCAGGTTTAAATGTAGAAAATAAAGTGGATTTCTCATAAATTCTGAAAGTCTAACAATTCGATACTAAAACATTGCGGAAAACACCCCTAGAACCTGAAAGTCAATGTAACAAAACATCTAAAGTTCAACAAGTCTAAGGAAAATGGGTACAACCCAATCTAACATATGAATTAACTAAATAGCCTAAGTCCGAAGGGATGGACTAAACAAGAAAGAGAACTCCATGGTAGCCTGAAAGAACTGGCTCACCCTTGATATTCGATCGCGATCGCTACTCTCCTAGATGAGGTCTGTCAATAGCCGCCTGAAGATGCCCTATACTCAACAAAAAAGGAGCAAGTGCAGAATCAGTACACAACCACAATGTACTGGTAGGATCACGCGGATATTCCAGTAACCACAACATATATCAATAATCACAACGATATAAACATGACATGCACAGAATGTAAACACATATACCGATTATCAATCATGAACAACTTACAATTCCACATTCTCTTTAACAAGTAGTTATGACAATTTAATGGTCCTCTCATGGTACCCATACCTAAACTGTTAGTGTACCGCAACGTGGTACCCAATCTCAGTTAGTGTGTCGGACGTGACAACCGATCCCATATATGCATGGACCATGGCACCCGATCCAAGTTAGTGTGTCGAAACGTGACACCCGATCCATTCAACACAACCACAATCACAATTACACTCATGGTACATTCTCAAAATCATAAAATCATGTGTTGATTCATGGCATACATTTAATCATTCGTTCTCATTTAATTAGGTTTGATCGCAATGCTTCATTCATGTACATACATGCATCACAATGAAGTAATCACAAACATATATCACACAAATAGGAAATCAAACCATCACCTACCTCTAAACCAAGATTGAATCCCCCTAAGAACTTTGATTTTTCCCTTTTCAGATTCTTTCCATTTGTTGTAGGTCTACAAATAACAAATTAATGCATGGATCAATAAACGAGGCCTAATTACCCGTATTACAATTGAAATCCTCAACCCTAGGCCAAACCCAAGATCCCAATACCAATCTTAGGGCTTTTTCCATCATTAACTTCAGATCAAAACATTTCCCCAACAATAACTACAGATCGAAATACGGATTAGGGGAGTAAAATCCTTACCTTTAGTGCTAGAAGAAGTGGAAAACTATCAAGAACTTGCCCTAGTTCGTCCCTTAGCTCACAAGAATGAAAATTGCAGAATAAAACGTTTTTGGGGTTTATTTTTGTCTTAAGTCGCGACTGGCCAGCTACAGCGGACCCCGTCCCGCCATAGCAGCCCCGCCCTGGCGGCTTGCGCAGAGACAGAACATCAGAATTAGAGTCCCAAACCCTCATTTCACAACACACATTCAACCCATGACAATCAGAAACTACCCGTTCACGCTAAGATCAGTTTCGAGAGTTCTACTCCCCCAAATTCAATTTCGTAAAGTCGTACGGGTTCCTTAACGTCTAAGCTATCTACTCATGTGATCAAATTCATAATTACACCTCTCATTGCTACAAAATTTCCCTAGACCTCACTGACTCTGATTTCGTCCAAAACTGGACTAGGTTAGGAAATTCCAAGTTAGTACCAAAACGTTTTTCGACCCCAATTCTTTCCCCATTGGATTTTCCCTAACGACGGAATCAGGTCGTTACAATAGATACCAATTTACCCACCACTCATACCCGAATGATTAACTACAAATGACTGGCTTAAAGTAAAGGTAGAGTAGTACCTTAATTGTTCAATAATTGGGGATGCTTGTCTCGCATGTCTCTCTTGGTTTCCCAAGTAACTTCCTCTACTGGATGATGCTTCCATTAAACTTTCAAGGACTTAATCTCCTTGGTCCTCAGCTTTCGGACATCACAATCAAGAATTCCAATCGGTTCTTCCTCATACTAAAGGTCCTTGTCTAACACAACTGAATCCCATTTTATGATGTAATCCCCGTCACCATGATATCTCTTCAACATAGACACATGAAATACCGTATGAAATCCTGATAAGTTAGGAGGTAAAGCCAACCTATACGCCACTGGCCCTACACGGTCAAGAACTTCAAGTGGTCCAATGTATGGAGGACTAAGCTTGCCCTTCTTGCCGAATTTCATCACCCATTTCATGGGTGATACCTTAAGAAGAACCTTTTCACCAGTCTGAAATGACATGTCTCTTATCTTATGGTCTGCATACTTTTTCTTTCGACTTTGGGCTGCTAAGAACTTAGCTTGGATGCTTCTTACCTTATCCTGAGCATCCCACACCAAGTCAACCTCCAACGGTTTCACATCTCCAGCCTCAAACCATCCTATGGGTGATCTACATCATCTCCCATATAGTGTTTCAAATGGTGTCATATCAATGCTGGAGTGGTAACTTTTATTATAAGAGAACTCACACAATGATAAAAACTTATCCCAATGTCCTCCAAAGTCGATCACACATGTTCTCATCATGTCCTCTAACACTTGAATTTTCCTCTCAGACTGCCCGTCCATCTGTGGATGGAAAGTTGTGCTAAAGGTGAGTTGAGTACCCAACTCCTCATGCAATTTTCCCCAAAACTTGGATGTGAACTATGTACCACGGTCTGAGATGATAGAAAGGGGCACCTCGTGCAGCCTTACTATCTCTTTTACATACACCTTAGCCAATTGTTGCGCATTATAGTCTGTCCTGACCGAAATAAAATAGGCTGACTTAGTTAATCTGTCAACCATTACCCAAATAGAATCAAATTTCCCCAAGGTCTTGGGGAGACCAACCACAAAATCCATAGCTATTATTTCCCACTTCCATTTCAGAATTGGAATTCTCTGAAGCAAACCTGCAGGCCTTTGATGCTCATATTTTACCTGTTGGCTATTTTGACACTTAGCCACAAACTCCGCTATATCTTTCTTCATGTCAGGCCACCAATAAAGTCGCTTCAAATCTGGGTACATCTTGGTCACACCCGGATGAATGGAATACCCCGACTCATGAGATTCTGTCAATAAATTCTGAATCAAGTCTCCCACCCTAGGAACACAAATCCTTCCCTTAAGACTGAGCACATCCCGCGTCAAGAAACATATCTTGTTCCTTACCAATCATTTTCTTCTTTCTAAGCTCATTCAAATTTTCATCCTCAAGCTGTTTGGACTTGATCTCCTCAATGAAAGTGGCCCTAACCTCAATGCTAGCTAACACCCCACCTCTTTCTGAGATGCCCAACTGCATGAACTTAGACTCTAAGGTTTGGATTTCCTTAGCCAAAGGTCGCTTGGATACACTCAAGCAAGCTAGACTACCCATACTCACCGCTTTTCAGCTTAGTGCGTCTGCCACTACATTTGCCTTACCCGGATGATACTGGATGGTCACATCATAATCATTGAGTAACTTCATCTACCTTCGTTGTCTCAAATTCAGATCCTTTTAAGTGAATACATGCTATTGGGAGTGTGTAATACACTCCATTATTTATACTTTATTATTAGAGATAAGTGTCAAAAATACACCTAAATTATTCCATTATTTTTAGTTTCACACCTAAACTATTGGGAGTGTGTAATACACTCTCTCTTTTATTTGCAAAATTCATGTCACATGGATAAACTATTAATATTAGTTAAAACTAAAGATGAAAGTATAATTATGGCCCCCCCCCCGACAATCCCCCGTCCTTTTATTTTTTAATATTCTCTTATAAAATATTTTTAAAAAATTCATACCTCACCCCTTCCCCCACTCCTCCTAAAAAAAAAAGCCCACCCCATCTAGCCCTCCGCTCCAAATTTATTTATTTTTACATATTTCTCGCCTTGTGTTAGATGTGTACATATATTCTTAGGAAAATATTTTTTTTTCTACTTCCGTATCGAATATAACAGAAATAAAATTTTATTTTAAAAAAAGTCTTGCGACAAGTAAAAAAAGTACTTTTATAATATATAACGAGAAATAAATTAAAACCGGAGGGCTATGTGGGGTGGGGTAGAATTTTAATTTTTTTTTGGTAAAGAATTAAAATAATATCTAAATTATTATTTGATGGAATTTATTTTTTTCGGGGGAGGGGGGGGGGAGGGTGGAGTAAGACATTTTTTTACAACTTTCATAAAATATTTTTAAAAAAAAAATAAACTTAAAAAATTGGGCTGTTGTTTTATTTTCTCAACTAATAAATGGGCTAATGCCGCCCATAGTTGGATTAAAAAAAATCATTCTAAAAAAAAATTGGGGTGGGGGGAGTGTGGTGAGAAGAAGTGGTGGAGTAGGGTAACAAAAATATTTTACATTTTATTTTATATTGTTTAGTGAAATAATAACACTTTAATTAATACCTAATAATTTATTTAATTTTTGTCAAGATGGAATGTTTTGTTAATGTGGAGTGTGATGTGATAATTTTTTTAAAATAAAAGAGAGAATGTATTACACACCATGATGAGAGTGTAATAAAAGAGAGAGGTGTGTTTTTCAAACTAATAATTGATAGTTTAAGCATGAAACTCACACTCTCAATAATTTAGGTATGAAACTTAAAAAAAAATGAGATTGTTTAGGTATGTTTTTGACCCTTATCTCTTATTATTAAGATTAGCATTTTTATCACATACTCTAAATAAGTGTGATTATCAATTATATTAATCATACTATATGTGAGTTTTTAACTTCTAGTAGTTGCCAATAAACAAATTGGTCTAGTTATATTATATGTTAGTTATTAACTTTATTATAATGAGTAACTTTATTTTACAATTAGCAAGAAGGAGAATTTGAATCGAATTGGACTACAATATTCACGAAATAATTGAATTCAGAATCGTGAAATCAATTTAAAATGCAATTTTTAATTTTAAAAATGAAAGTACAATAAATTTTATGTGAAGAGAGGGAACTCGCAACCCGCCTTGCACCCGCACTAAATTATTTACAAAAAGTTTAAATTCGCCCCACACCCGCATAAAGCCAAATTCGCCTCACCCCGCATAAGACTAAATTCGTCCCGCCCCGTTGCCATTCCTGACAATTTTTAAACATGCCCCAGTTTTTCAATTGAAAATTTTATTTTTCTCTATTCAGTTGACTTTATTTCAGTTATCTTCAGAGTTATTCATTCAACTCATTATGTTCAGTTTTAGCTAGTTGTTTCATTAAGTTATTTTACATACCGTACATTTCATGTATTGATATCATTCGACATTGCATATTTAAAGATGCAAATTCAGGTATTCAGGATCTACAACACATACAACATTGTGATCACTTTCACTTTCATCCAGCATTAATGAAACCTTCTTGCTTTCGGGGGCTCCAGTTTATCTTAAATGTGAGTAGTTAGTAGAGTATTTAGTAGCTTGAGGTCTTGTCCCATCAAACCTATCTTCAATATATTAGAAGTTTCATAGATGAGTCAGTTGAGTTATAACTTTCATTTTTATTTTGCAAATATATGTATATTATACAGATTCAAATTATGTTTTCTCAAATAAAATTGTTGAGTTGTTTCTAAATTTGTTGCATACTCATCTTTTAAAAGCTTTCGCATAGTGTCATAGTATTTATTAGTAGCAGGTCAGACTAAGGGTTTGCTTGAGACTAACAATAATTTTCAGTATCGGTCACGTTCAGGGTATAAACTCGAGGAGTGACAAGAACGAATAGGAGAGGAGAAGAGACAATGGTCAAAATATGTATCTGACAAAATATACATATGTATATAATTAAGAGTTCGTGTATCTAATAAAGTATACATATATCTGAGTTAAGATTATATGTATCTATGAAAAAAATGATGCTTAAAAAAATTAGAAATTTTTTTTTAAAATTTAATTTTTTTATCACTATACTAGAGTAAGTCTTTGTGTATCTGTCAATCATGCACATGTATCCTAGTAAGATTCTATGAATATGGCTTCAATTATGTATCTGAATTATATCACATAAGTTCTGGTATATCTGAACATGTTAATATATCCTTTCTTTTTTCACTGTATCTGGAATGATTCTTCATGTATATATCATGTATATACATGTATCTGGGGAAGAGTTTATAAAGAGGACAAACAGAAACTTTAGTCTGTTACTGAGTTATTGTCACGACCCAGACCGTCGTGATTGGCACCCATACTAACCCTCCGATGGGAGAACCGTTAATACGGCCCAACTAAGAAAACTAACCCAAAATCTAACCATTTAAAGATACGGAAGCATGTTTAAATGAAGAATAAAAATGGAGTTCACATAAACTCCATAGGTCTAACAATTAACAAACCAAAATATTGCGGAAGTTCAACCCCTAGAAACTGAAAATCATCGTACCAAAACATCTAAAGTGCAACAAGTCTAAGAAAAAGGGGTACAACCCCAACTAACATAAGAAATATCTAAATAGTCTAAGTCCAACGGAAATGGACTAAACATTAGGAAAGACTCCATGGTAGCCTGAAAGAACTGGCTCACCCTTGAAATTCGGTTTCGATCACTGATCTCCTAGCTGAGGTCTATCAATAGCCGCCTGAAGATGCCATGTCCTCAACAAAGAACGAGCAAGTGCAGTATCAGTATACAACCACAGTGTACTAGTAGGATCATGTGGCTATTCCAGTAAGCAAAACATATATAAGCAGTTATAACATAGTAAACATGACATGTAAATAATATATATACACATTGGTTATCATTTCACGAGCAATGTACAATTCCACATTCTCAATACAAGTAAATATGACAATTCAATGGTCCTCTCATGGAACCCATGCCCAAACTGATAGTGTGCCGGAACGTGACACCCGATCCAATATATGTGCCAGAACATGACACCTGATCCAATATATGTGTCGGAACGTGACACCCGATCCAATCAACACAACCACAATCACAATCACACTCATAATGTACCTATTCATAAGCATACAATCAAGTGTTGAATCATGGCACACATTGGTTCATTCATGCTCAATTCATTTGGTTGGGTCAATAGTGTTTTCATTCACATACATACATACATTACAATAAAACAATTACCAATATACATCACACAAACATGAAATCAAACCATCAGCTACCTTGAAATCAAGCTTGAATCCACCTAAGACACTTGAATCTTCCCTTTTCAGATTCTTTCCGTTTGTTCGTGTCACGACCCGGGAGCACCCCCTAGTCGTAACCGGCGTACTCGACCTCGAAGAAGTCTAATACAAGCCTCTTAGCATTCATTCATCGCATAGACTCTAAAACCATAAGGACTTTAAAACTTTCTTTACCAAGAAAACATTGCATAAAAAAA
>JAJOOR010014276.1:0-23114 GCA_036250505.1 Solanum acaule | reverse complement strand
AATTTTAAATAATTTTAAATAATTAATAATCAATAATTAAATAAATAAATATAGACACATGCCAATAATTAGAATTAGAACGACACATGTCGACACCACAAATTTTTAAAATTTTAAAATTTAACTAATTTTAAATAATCAATAATTAATTAAATAAATATAGACACATGTAAAAAGTGTCACTGTCATCACCAATTCAAAAAATAATTTTAAAATATTTTAAATCTGTATCTAAAATTAACCAAAAAAAAGTGTAACCAACTAAATAATTTCATGTTTCTATTTTTCATAAAATAAAAAATTGGTTACTGTTTTTTAATTTAATCTTTTTTTTAAAAAAAAATTGGAATAGTTTAAAAAGTACGGACTCTATAAGTAATGGTTCCTAAAACATAGGTAACACCAAACATATGATAACTGTTTTAAAAATATTAACTATTTAAAACATAAAAAAACCAAGTTATATATACCTAAATCGTTAGAATTTTTAAATTCTAAACTAATTATAATTTTCAAATTGAAGAGATCTATTTAATTGTTTAAAATTTCTATACATAAATTATACAAAAACATATTTAATATTGAAAATTATTAATTGTCAAAACCACAATTAATTAGTACATATCAAACTTTTAAAAATTCCATTTTTAACGTTCCATATTAAAAGACCCGTTAGAGTTTCTAACATATTTTTTTAACAAACTAATTATAAATATGTAGCTAAAATAACTAATTATATTAATGGATATTTTTTTATGCTTATTAAATAAATATTTTTTATGCTTATTAGTTTTAAAAGAATTTCCTTTGTAAATTTTATATAAATACGTTAATGAAAAGAAAAAAAAACAGTTTTATAACTTTTCAGTACCTTTCCACTACTACACATTCCTATAATCAATAAAAATCTATGTTAATAACCTTTTATTTATTTTATCCGTAGTTATCTTAAATTAAATAGAAATAAAAAATCATGAATTATGAAAAAAACAACATTGAAATAACAAATTTTAAAAAAATAGGAAAGAAAAAAAAAATCAAAATGACAATGGACCAGCCATTTTCAATAAATTAAAAATTAAATATAATTCGAACTCTTATTAATTAAAAAAAAAGAGCAAAAAACGCACACGTTCTGCATATCCTTAAATAAATCAAAACAAAAAACTTATTCAAATTTCTTTTACATAAATCCAAACAATTAGGATCTGATTAAATACAATACTATACTATAAAATTGTATTTATACAAAAAATAATAAACATGTGTAATGACGGTTAAATATTTTACAATTAATGAGATCACTTTAAAATTTATGTAAATGTCATCATTTTAATTTTCAATTATGGATGGAGTAATGGTTCCTAAAATATAGGAAACCGGTTAAAATAGGTTTTTTTTTTTTAAAAAAATAAAATCAAAACGTATATTACATCGAAATAAATCATGAATTTTATATTTTTCTTTACCTTTTTTAATCACATTTTAAACAAAATTCAAACACTTTTAACTATTTATTAACAGTTAATATTTGTTTATACTTATTAAATTAATATTTGTTTATGCGTATTAGTTTTCAAAGAAGTCTCTTTATAAATTTTATCTAAATGATACGTTAATGAAATATTTACATAAAGCTAATTACTTCAAAATCTATTTGTTGTATATGTAGATAAAGCCAAATAATTAGAGAACAATTATTTTGAAAAGTGATATACAATTTATTCTTTTTCTATTTCTATCTATGCAAAAAAATAAAATTGACCATATAAATTTTTCCTTCTATGGATGTGACTTTGTAGTTGTTGAGACAAAATTACTATAATCAACTTCATATTTAGAATTAACACTATCACTGAGATTTGTGTATGCATTATATAGATATAGCAATTTTTTGAGCATTAAAATCTATTATCTATAATTATTGTAAACCATTATAAGTTTTTCTTTTTTGCAGGATGATTGGTGTTTAATGTGCAGATTTGAGTTTTTATTTTTATTTTAATATACTGTTGAAGTTATTATTTACACATATTTAGTGTGTAGCATTTATTTGATAATATTATTTTATAATAAGTTAAATTTTGAAATTGTCAATAGATTAATTTTTATAATTATATTTATTAACTAACCACGCAACGCGCAGGCACGAATACTAGTATAAGATAATAACATGATCTTTTTCACTAGTTTATTTACTGGTGAAGTTGAACTCATGTGTTCAACGTATTATGTTTTTTAAATAAATTTCAGTGTGACTTATACTTATTGTTAGAATTTAATTTTATAGTTGTTTAATCTTTCTTGTTTAGTTGTTAATATGTTTGTTAAACTAAAGTTCATAGTAATCTTCTTATACTAGTTATCTTTCTAAAAGATGCTTTTATAGTATTTTAGAATTAATTTTATATGATGCTAAATATTATGATTTTGAAGTTGTTTCTACTAGTTTTTTTAAAAGTGATTACTTTGATATTTCTTAGGGTCTTGAGTCAGCTGTGCTGACCTACTTTCTAATGTTGAAAGAAAAATGTGTGCAAGACATATTTGAATAAACTAACAAAAATTGAAGAGGTGAAGAAATGAGAAAAATATTTTAACGATATGCTAAAGATAATTTTGAGGTGAAATTGAGTGATGAGTTGGAATATATGAAAAAATTTGGTGATAGAATATGTATTCATTGCTTGTCTATAAAAAAGAATATTGGTATAGATATTTATTTAGTGAAAGAACCAAGTATTATGTGGTGAAAAATAATTTGTATATGTTAGTCCTAGACACAAATCTATATTAGTATGCTTGAAGATATTAGAAATAAAATAGTGGATAGACATGAAGATAGGATTAAGTTTGCATATACTTAGATCAGTAACATTTCACCCATGCAAAGATTAGTTTTAGAATAAAAATAAATTGACACGAAACTAAATGTGAATTGAAACCATAATATTGAATTTGAGATCCAGGAAGGAGAATATAGACATATAATTGACATGGCTAATAAGACATGTAAACAGAAGTTATGACAGTTGAAGGGTATTCCTTGCCAACATATAGTTTGTGCCTTGTATCATATTGTCCATGAATTAGAACATTGGTACAAAAAAGATACATTCCTACATGCTTATAAGTACTTCTTATAATCTATCTCTAGTATGAAAATGTGTCTTGAAACCAATAACCCAATACTTGAGCCCCCTGAAGTAAAGTCAATGTCTGAAAGACCAAGCAGATGTAGAAGAAAAGATAAAGACGAATCAAAAAGAAAAAAAGTGGGGAAAACATCAAAGAATGAAGTGAAAATGGCATACTCTAAATATCATCAGATTGGGCATAACAAAAGAAGTTGTGAATCAGTGGTAAGCATTTTAAAAATTCTTTCATTTTTAATCATTTTAATTTTGTTTCTTAATGCATAACCCTCTCAACACCCTACTCAGCATCTTTCACAACTCTTTCAAAATTTTCTTCAACAACCTTCTTAGTAGCCTCTTCAATCACCACTAGTAAGTCAGCCTAGCATTCAACATTTCTCTTCTTTATATTTAGAAACTTCAAAAGTTAAAGAAAATAAAAGTCAACAAACAACTAGTTATTCAATTGTAAGGGCAACATATTCCGTTGGATAAAAAGAACAATATAGATAGGATTTGATAATTAAACAGATACACAATCTTAAAGACAAGTCATTGATGTATGTATATTCTTTACATGATTTTCTTACATCTTTATTTATATATAATGAATAATTATATAAATTATGCAGGAGATAAGTTATTTCAGGTGGATTTAGGATAACATTAAAAGATGCATCAAAAATAAATGTTGATTTCGAATTCAAGTTACCTGATTTAAAAATGAAATGAAAAACAATATTATGACCGAAACCAACTTCAACAAACGTTATAACGAAAAAATTGCAAATCAAATTCAAGTGAGTTCCATATGAGCTCAACAGTGATAGTGATGTGGTTTCATGGTGAAAAAATGTTGATCTTGGGCAGCCTTGTTTTGCTTATTTTGATATATGTTTTTTAAAAAGCTTATTTTAATTATTGATCATTTTGATGCATTTTGAGTTATTTTAATATATGTTTGCCTTTGGACAAGTTTTTGAAGGTTATTATGGCTCTTTATGAAGCTAGTTTAATGGATGTTAAGCTGAACTAGCTTCATAAAGAGCCATAATAACCTCAAAGACCTAAAGACAAACATACATCAAAATACATCAAAATGATTAATAATTGGAGTATGCCTTTAGAAAACATATATCAAAGTAAGAAAAAACAAAGCTACCAAGATCAACATCTTTTTCATCATGACATTTGTTGAAGTTGGTTCCTGCCCTTTAGCTCCACAAAATCTTTACCCCATCAAACCAAATTACCAAACTCCACCACCAAATCATCCAAATTACCAAGCACCATTGCCAAAATACCTAAATGCCCCTCATAGCTACCAAGCTCCACAAATACCCCCGTTAGCCGACTTTTGTAGCAAATTCTATTTGTTCTTCGCCGCTTTGGGTTGTGGGGCTTACTTCCTAGCCCCAGTGGGAGTAGTGACTAGCGTTATAGAAATATCTCCAATATTTCTAAATACCAAAATACTGTATTGGATTTATTGCGTAAATTGCAAGTTCCCAAGTACGATAGTGATAGATTAATCGAATTACAAAAAAATATTGAAGAGCTAGCATATCCATATGATGATATACATAAGATGATACCAAAATTTCCAAACACCAGCACCTACTCGCCAAAATCCTCCCAGTTACCACCAAGTACCTCCATCTTTACGAAATAATTACAATCTTTCTTGTCAAGAGTTTTTGAAGAAACCTTCTCGAGTCTTTACTCCTTTGGTTGAAAGTCGAACTAAACTCTTTGATAGATTGAAAGTGGCTGGTCTGATACGTATAATTGATCCAAAAAATGTCAATGTCAATTCCAGACTTTACAGGCCCGATCTTCATTGTGCTTACCATTCAGGAGGTGCTAGACATACCACTGAGGATTGCATCAACTTGAAGCATAAAATTCAAGACTTGATTGATCAAAGAATTGTCACCATTTAAGCGGTCACTTCCAATGACAATGGTGATTCACTATTGAATCGTGGAGGATTCACCATTAATATGATTGACCCAAAGTCTCAAGCACCTCTCCATCAAAATGCTTGAAACTATCGGCAAATGCCTCCGCCTCAACAAGGCTATTATAATCCTCCTCGTCCACATCTTGATAAGAAACCTGCTCAAAATTTTACTCCTCTCATTGAAAGCCGGACAAAGTTGTTTGAGCGATTGAGTGCGGCATGTATTATTCATTCGGTCAAGCCCAAGCCAGTCGATACTGCTCAAGATTTTACCGAGCCGATCGAAGGTGTGCGTATCATTCCAACAGTGTTGGGCATGATACTAAAGGTTGTATTAATTTGAAGCACATGACCCAGAACTTGATCGCCCAGAAAGTGGTCAGGACTGTTGTACCCAGCGTCAACAATAATTCTCTGCAAAACTATGGAGGCGTCACTATCAATATGATAGAGACGGAGGATGAGTGGTACATGGTAAAGGCGATAGTTCTGACTGGTCCTGACAACCTTGAGAAAGTTGTAGCTTCTCCGAGCATAGGTGAGAAACTCAATTTTACGAGCATGACACCCCATCTAGCTTTTGCTTTAGTGTCAAGAGAGGGTCAGAACAAGAAGGGGATTAATCATGTTCCACCAAAGTCTTTGCCTCATTTATGCCAGTCCTTTCTGGTAGAGGAATATGCCAATAATGAAGGTCTTTGAGAAGGAATTGGGGATCTTTTTTAAGAAGGCGATGTTGCGCCGAAGAAGATGATTGAGACACCAGGCATACGAGACGTCGAGCCAATGGAGCAAGTTCTTAATTGGACTTCCGTTCTGCTCTTTATTCCTCGCTCATCGTGATAGACAAAGATGAATTTTATGTTATTTCTAAAATTGGTGGTAGTCCGGAAGAGGCCCGAGACCCAGTCCTTATGAAATTTTACTTGATTATGTTTTAGTTTCCCTAGTAATATTTTTAAAAAGGCAAAATGGCTCATGGTCATGGCCAATGTTCGTATTTCGTTATTTTCAATAAAGTCTTTTCTATTGCGAAAATTTATTTTGCTTGCTTTAATTTTTCTATCTAACAGTCTTTGTTTTTTGTTTCAGTAAATATTTTGTTTAAAAAAACCTATCAATATCATGTCATGTCATGTCATAAGTTGGATGAACAAATGAGGTAGATGGAGATGAGTTTGAAGAGTATGACGAGGAGATCATGATATTCAAACACCTTGCCAAAGATTTGAAACAGTTCAGGAGTCAGAATAAGTCGAATCTGGATGAGACAGAAACTGTAAATCTGGAAAAGGATGATTGTGTCAAAGAAGTCAGAATTAGGGTCCATCTGAGAGAAGCTCGAAAAAGAGAACTCAACATTTTACTTAAGAAAATACATTGATGTATTTGTTTGAACACATGTCGTGGTTGAACATAGACATTCATCTCAAGTTACCAATCAACGTTGATGCTATCACGAGCTATGATATTTGAAGATTCAGAGTTTCTTATATTTCTTTCATTGTAATCACATCGTTTGTTTGTAATCGTCTTATGTTCTGTAGTTAGAAATTTATCTCTTGTAATGAACTACATCTGACATGAATTCTCAAGAATGAGATACGTGGCAACTTGTGTCGGCCTCGATCACCCCTTTATCCCTTTTTAATATTTCCTTTTGTATCTGAACTACGTTCGACCTGAATTCTCAAGAATGAGATACGTAGGTGGCCTATGTCGGCCTCGATCGGTCCCTTGTTTAATTTTTCCTATTTTTGTTAACCCTCGAGAAGGGGAAACTACGTTTGACCTGATTCTTACCTTAACGGGATACGTAGGCGCCACAACGGCTCAGTCATATCTCCCATAAGATTTCTATTTTTCTTTACAATAGAAACTGGGAATTTTTTTTTGAGAGGGACTCAAAAATTATGTAGAAGAGGATCTCTAACTCTAGTCAAAACTGAAGATACATTGATAATTGCAACTGGGACAGAATTTTTGAGAGGGTCTCAAAAATTCTACAAGTCATATATCAGCAGTTTGAGATACCCCAAGACATTTAACCGGGACAGAAATTTTTTAGGATGGCCTCAAAATTTCGTTCAAGCATCACTAGAAGTTTATAGTAAATTTTGAATATTTCAAGCATAGTAGAAGTTTAAAGCTAACTTCAAATATCTCAGGCATTGCTAAAATTCATAGTCAACTACAGCAATCTCCGACACCTTTGGATCTTAGAGTCAACTGCAAAACCTTTCATTTATAGTAGATTTTGGGACGACCATGTCAGATATTTCCCAAGATTTAAGGATTTTTTAATTCTCCAAAACAAGATTGTCACCCCCCAAACTCAAGGGGCGGAACTGGCTCCTAATGCCAAAACTCAGGCCCGAGCCGACCCTGCTGAACCATTTGCTACTAGCGCATGGCAGACACACGCAATCAAGAAAACAAACTAGTATATCCCAGCTTAAAACTAAGCCCTCGGCCAGTAAGACCCCTGTTAACATATATATAAAAGAAACAGCTACTCCCAAGAGTTCATATAAAGAAATAGCCAACTAGCACAGAAGTCCTGACTGGGTCGTCGAGGCCACTATGATATCTATACAAAAACTGGAAGCAAGTATATATCAAGACAATACATCAAACAACTCATAAGCTTCAGCAAACCAACAAAACTAGGCCAGCATGGCCATAACCTAGATGTACACCCCACACACTAGTCTGCAAGCCTCAAAGAGTAGTAAAGATTGGCGGGACAGGCTGGCGGGACAAGCCCCAGCCTACCCATAAAAATATACACAACAAAAGCTAACAAGCTTCCAAACTCTAGCAGCTTCGGAGGAAAGGGGCTAGCCAACCGGATAGAAGTCAATCCTGCTACTAAGGAGGTATACTCGATCGTCTGTCAGGACCTGCATGCATGAATGCAGGCCCCCCAGGCAATGGGGTGTCAGTACAAAATAATGTACAGAGTATGAAAGGCTGTAGACTAAATGAGCAAGTATCATAATATACCAAAAGCAATCAGGTAAGGAAATCAAATTTAGATAAGCATGCCAACCCACTACTGAATCTAATAAAATACAATAATGATCAAACATCAACCTAACCAAGCCCCCATATGCCCGGTAGGTACAAACAACATACCATCTACTTAGGGCCCCATAAGCCCAGAAGGTGCCAAATCAATCTACATGACCTTATCGGTAGCCCCTTGTCTATGTAAGAAGTCACATAGCCCTTTTTGGCAACGATATAGCCCCGTAGGCAGCGCATAGCCCTCTTAGGCAACATCATAGCTCTGTGGGCTGCACGTAGCCCTCTTTTGCATCATATAGCCCTGTAGACAATACATAGCCCTCTTTGGCGTCAAAATAGCCCCGTAGGCAACACATAACACTCTTTGGCATCAATATAGCCCCGTGGGCAACACATAGCCCTCTTTGGCAATAACATAGTCCTATTAGTCAACATTATAGCCCCCATATGCAGTTCATAGCTCAACAACTAACCATAATAGCCCTAAGGGAGACAACAAACAATTAAATAGGCTGAAGGCGAGCAATTTAACTATAAACAATATATATGAATAATGTCCAAGTCGTTCCTAACTTAGGGTTGTTCTGAACAGATTATGAGTTCTTAACGTGAGGGTTTATAACCACTCAATCAACCAACCACTCACAATTACATCTACAACAGAACTAACATTAACTACCCTATTATATCACTCCCAAGCTCTAAGGAAACATGCCGAACGAAGGGAGTAGCCTTAACATACCTTTCCAATGAACGCTCGAAAGACCGTAGTTCCTTCACGAAAGTTGTTCCTTATGTCCTAAGCTTCGCAAACACTATATATACACAGCTGGTACGCACCTATAAACAATTCATAATTAATCTTAAATCGGCATATATTTCATATTTCCCCAACTTGTCGAAACGTCCGTAGAAATTCATAAAAACAATCATAAAAGAGTCCTGAGATGATTACCTTAGTTAACCAAGTTTAAACCTTGAAGAAACACCAAAAACTACAAATTTATATCTTCAAAAACCATCTCCAAACGCAGCTAATAGAAGGGAAAAACGATTGTCACATGTAGGGATTACGTTTCTAGGCACGGGGCAATGTTTAATGGTAGAAATCGTCAAAAACTAACATTCATCATGCTAGAACTCCATAGGAACCCTCTCTTAAGCTTTCTCTCTGGTTTGGAACTGAAATAGAATGTTTTCATGGCTTAAAACATTAAATAAGCCGACATACCATATTTTTTACCCGACCCGAATTCTACCCCGGCAGTCCCTAGTAAAACCCTCATAATTTTTTACTCTGATGTCAATTTGATACGGGGTTTTGTGCGTTGCAAACTAGACTCGTAGAAATTCAATTTAATGGGTAATAGGCCTTCTAACTCTTTATATATTGGGAGAAAACATCCAATACAGTTGACCCAAATTTCAGAGAAATCTTTAAAAAGGAACTTACGATAACTTTCGCCAACTTTTATTTTGCCGCTTACTTAACTTCAAAACTTGAGATACAACCCTTGAACACTTAAAATATGACATACCACATCATTTTTAATTTATTACTCACCCTCTTTGTCTTTTCACGAATGTACGAATTAATTTAGACGTTTAGAAAAGTCGGGGTGTTACAAAGCTATCGGATACACCGAAGTTTCGAACCAAGGACGTTCATTTAAGTTACGCATGACATAACAATTGACAGTGATTTTTGAAAATCCTCTTTTTAGGCTTTTGATATGTTAAATATTTTACATAATTTCATCTTATGTCTATCGAGAAGCAAGAGATCGGAGTGATCAATTGAAGATAACAAGACTAGGAATAAGCGATTGAAGAACTCAACACATATCAGTTTGTTTTAAAAACTAAAAAATTTTCTGTTGATGCAGGTCTATAAGTTTGCCTCCAGATCACCATAATCCTCTATTCAATAAATATGGAGAAGTCAAAAGGGCGAGGAGTTCACCAAAATTGACAACTTTTCTATGGATGCAGGAAAGTCATTAAAGTTTTTCAGAAGAAAAAAGAAATAGTTCAGAATACGAGCAACAACACCTCATTCAAATTTCCAGCAAAACATTAGTCACAATGAATACAAATGTTCAATTATGAACAAGTGAAAGCATCACTCTCAACATGTACAAGCATCTACAATGACATCAAATTACATTTTTCAGCATCAAGGATATTTGAAGAATATTTACAAAGCACGTCGATATCAGACACGGTAATAGGAGTTACCCAAAAGGACATTTCTACAGTATTATCAAATGAGATAGTGCCACCACCCAGAGGGACATCATCGTCATTTTATCGATGGATTATCAACATTATCCTACCAATGAATCATCAATGAAGGATCATTATCCTATTAATAGAGCATCAACATCATCTTGCCAATGGATCAACATCATCCTACTAATGGATTATCAACTAAGCATCATCATCCTATAAGAGGGACATCAACATCATCCTACTAATAAATCATTAACGAAGCATCATCATCCTATCAATGGAGCATCAACATCATCCTGCTAATGGATCAACATCATCCTACCAATGGATCATCAACGAAGCATCATCATCCTATCAAAGGGACATCAACATCATCCTACTAATGGATCGTCAATGAAGCATCATCATCCTATCAATGGAGCATCAACATCATCCTGCCAATGGATCAACATCATCCTTCCAATAAATCATCAATGAAGCATCATCTTCCTATCAATGGAGCATCAACATCATCATGCCAATGGATCAACGTAATCCTACTAATGGATCATCAATTAAGAATCATCATCATGTCAATGAAGCATCGACGTCATCATTTTATCACGTAGCAGCATTATCCTACCAACAGATCATCATAATCCTATCAATGAAGCATCGTCATCCACATCATATCAAGTCATCATCTATTGCGTCAAAATCAATGGAGGCTGATGTTAAAATATTTATAGGAAAGAACATGTGCCGAATACGGTAAAACATATTACTTATCTATTTGAATTACGATTTCTTCTAACATGTTTATTTCATTCTTTGTCAAGAGCATCCAAAAGGATGAATTCTCAAATCAAACCACAGGTGCAGACGACATAAAAAAAGATGCAGCACAATGTGGAATTTTTTCTTAGCGCGAGCTGAAAAGCGAATATCATCGAGCCATCCACCTCGTTACAGTTGGACTATTATCGAGTTATCCACCTCATTACAGTTGGATAATCATCGAGCCATTAAGATATACTTATTTGTTATATAAATGATCTTTCTTTATTTTTTTACTCAAATCGCTAGCTAAAGCGCGCTATGTCTAGTAATTATTTACTTTGAGTGTGCAAACACATACTGAACATACTTATGTGGCATCTTTCACATCAAGAGTAACTGAAAAGCATCGTATGAGATGCTACCACTTTTTCCAATAACAGTTTCTACTAACAAGTTTATTTTTGTCTTTGTCGAGAGCATCCAAGAGGATGAATTCTCAACCACAGGTATGGATAACATCAACAAAGATGCAGCACAACGTGAAATTTTTTCTTAGCAGCGAATTGGGACATAGTCTGAAGAGGAGTGTCAAACTCTTAGGATGCAAGTTGAGGAGCGACTTCCACCACAATCAAACTACACCCCTATCAGAAGGCATGTGGGTTTTTTTTCTTTGGGTTTTTCGATTTTAGTTTCACATCCAAAAAATTTATGTTTTCATCGGAAGCAAATTTCCAATTCGAGTGGCAATACACCAAGATCTTTGGAAATTATGTCCGTGTAAGTTCTTACTTATGGATGTGAAGAGCTCCACATTCATGGCTAAGAGGTTGCAAGCCTCTTTTTCATACTCAACTTATTTGTCACTCTTCCAGAACCAAAGGTTATTTTGCATAATATATTTTCTTTTCAACTAATCGAGTCGAACTACAAGCAGCCTGATTCCTAAGGTTTAGGGGATATGTAGGCGGGCTCAATGTTGAAACTCGGTTGTATTCCGATATGCGCTCTTAATTCTTATTCTCGAGCACTCCGATCTCTTCATAATTCGATATCGGAATAACTTTTGAATTCTTTCAAAATCGTGCATCAAATCAAGTGTATCGAACTACAGGTGGCCTGAATTCTCAAATAACCTGATATATGTAGGAAACCCATGTCTAGGGTTCGACCATAATTCCTAGAGTCCGTACCTAAAACTCTTTTCTGAAAGATGAATATGTGGTCGGTCAAAATTGGATTTGTCAATTTCATTTGCCTCGGATTTCTTTCATCAATTCAAGTCAAATGAGGGACATTTGTTGACACCCAATTTTGGACCTCCACAATATAGATTAATCACCGAGCTTCTTAAATTCCAAACAATTTGAAATAATTAGTTTTTATAAAATTCAAAATATTTTTCATGTTGCTTTTAATTAATTTCATCATTTTTATAATTTTTAAGTAACATATATGTTTTTATATAATTTTATATATAATTAGTACATTTTATAAATATTCGAAAATCATCTCAAAAAGATTTTGTTTTATTTAAATATTTTACTAATTAGTTTAGTTATATAATGGTTTACATTTTTTGAATTAGTTAGTTTATAATTAAGTCAATTATTTTATTTTGTTAAGATTGAGAAGCTCATTAATTAATTTATATCAATTCACCTTATTTAGTTGTTAGCCGAATCACCAATTAAACCCAATTTGGCTAAATTGTTAACTCTAAATGGCCATAATTGAAATTCATATGGTCATTTTCTTAATAGCAATTCTAACCACTTCCTTCCATGTCGTCAACTCATTTTAAGACTAAGTTTTGGGCCTTTCACATTTCAGCAGCCCAAACTTTTCAACAGCCCTTGGTCCCCAGACCCAATTCCCTTTTTGCTTTCCTATCCAGCCCAACTCTTGTAGAAAGCTAGCAATCTCCGACACTCAAAAGAACCCAGCAAATACATATAGAAGTAGTGTACAAACCCACTCAAATACAGTACCCGACCACCCCACTTCGTTTCTTTTTCCTCGAGAAAAACCAACCCGGAAATGTGAAGCCCAACGCGTGTCTCCTCTTCCTCGTCCCTTATCCTCCATACAAAGAATCTTGCAGGTATCGAAATCGTGTTGCCCGCTTGTCCTTCTTTTGAAATTGAACGATTCTCCTCTTGAGTCCGTTAGAAATTGGTACTATTGCCAGTCGTTTGAGCCTTGTGTCACAGACTTAGAGTGATGGCTAAAGATCCGTGCGGCCCTTGACAATTTACTCACTAATCTTCCAAGTTCTTGTAAACTCAAGGAAGCCTTTAAGACATGGTTTGCTAAGAGAATGTTTAAGGAAAGACTTTTGAAGAACAAAGAGAGTTTTGGGAAGAAGGCTTTTTGTATTGCTTGAAGGCTTTAGAACTTTTCTTGGTGCCTTTGCAAATGAGGGCACCTCTATTTATACTACTCTCCAAGGACTAAAGCGCAATTAATATTTACATGATAAGTCCCTCAAATATTTATACTTTGGCTCCTATCTAGAGAATTCTACATTTCTCTAAAGATTTCTTGACATATCTAAGGGTTCCTAGCCTTTCCTTGATTCTAGAAACCTCCGCGCCTTCTTGGTTGCAAAATTTGCCTATGTTGGTGGCGGGACGTCACACTTGTCTCCCAAGGAATTTTTGAATTTCGAATTAGATTTCATCCAATTTCTCACCCGTTTCCCCCTAATTTTAACCAAGTTCTTCCCCTATAAATACCCCTCTTCCTCTTTGATCAAGGTTGGGGGGAAAAAGTGGGAAAAAATAGATGTTGGCAGAAAATATACAGAGAGAAATGGAGTCGATATAAGTGAAAGGATACATAGAAATACATAGTTTTTTTAGGAAAAAAATAGACCCAAAATCGACCAGTATTATAGAGTAGTCAGGTTCTGGTTTCTTTTTCCGAACGCGACATTTTCACTGTTCATCGGAATCCTCGGAGTCATGTCTTGATGGTGAAAGCTCGTTCTCATCTCAGTTTGCTGCCCCGAAAAAGGTAAACTTCTTTTGATCTTAACTCTTTTTAGTTGGCGTTTCGTTTGGGAACTGAAGCTCTCTGTTGGTTCCTTCTCTCCCTCTCATGAATGCATCTGTTCCATCTTGGTTCACTGGTAATGTCCAATAATCCGCTCGATTTAATGTCTTAGTTGACGTTTTTCTTTAGTTGTTGAAGATGAAAATTCGATAGTTAAAAGTTTGAGTTGCCTTACTGTTGGTTCATTTTATTCTATTTTGAGGAAGTCGGCTGAACCTCTGACTCGTTTTGCTTAAAATAGTTTGATGTTCAAGTGCAAGTTTAGTAGCTTATGATCATTTTTTTTCCATCTTTTATTTGGGTTTGATGTTGGAGTTAAATCTCTGTGTTTGCTGTGAAAGGAGGAATGCATTTTGTCATTTATTGCTCATAATTCTCATGTTTTTTAAAACAAATCTAACATATGTCTTACGGTAGCCTTACTGTGAAAAAAATGAATATTTCTTATTCTTGGCATTCTCATGATATATATATATGTTCATTATGTCATAGTGTTATACATTCTTTTGTTTTACTTCTTTATTTTATTAGATATCTTGTGTTAGTAGTATTTCAATTAGTTCATATCTTCCTCTATGTGTTATGATTGTTAGGAATGGATGACTCTATTTTGTTCTCGCATTTTGTCAATATGCCTCCATCTTTTGCCTTATTCTCTTGTGAAGTTTCAATCCTTTAAGTGGAACTTTGGTTAGTTTGAGCACAACTATTATATGTTATAGTCTAAGCATGATTGTAACATATTTAGTTTTATAGTCTAAGCATGATTTTAGCTTATTTAGTTTTATTTTGAATGACCAACTGGTGACTTTCTTTTTCCTCAACTCCTTGTATATTTTTATTATTATATATAGTTGCAAATTTTGTTAAGATAATTCATGGCTCGCCCTTTAAGCGTGAATATTAATCCTTGTTGTATTTCTTTTTGTATGTGATACTTGCCTTGAGTCCACGAGACTCTTCCCTTGCACTTGGAGCTGGATTGAAACCCAACACCGTCATTGAGTCAATCTTGATGAAATACAGGGCAGACAGAAGCTGAAATATAGGAAATGGAGTTGATATACAAGCTTGTATACATTGATATACAGTTTTTGTATACCCTGTAAAGCAGCCGATATACACCAGTATACATTCATTGTATACAAATGAAGCAGAATCGAAAAAGGGGCCCAAATGGTGCAGCCCTTTTATTTTAGTATTTAGGACAGGTGGAAGAATGGGTCAGGCTCAAAACAAAGTACAATGTGTAATTTTTTTAACTATCTAGAATTAGGACAGGTTTGGGCTAAGCCCAAGTTTTTGAATTTGGACAAAGGGGCCCAAGTTTGAAATTATTTCTTCCTTAATTTATTATTATTCTTATTAACTCTTAACTTTTCTTGTTTGGTTTAAATTTAATTGAATCCCTTAACGAGGAACCTTTTGGATTAATTAAATCTCTTTTAGTGATCTTATGTAATTTGTCTTACTTAGTCCTTTTTGACAAAAGTAAATTTTTCTTCTAAAATTATTTCTAAGTATTTAATATATATTTATTTGCAAATAATTTTAAATATCTTTTTTCTTTAATTAATTTTTCAAGTTAGTCAAATCGCCCGTCAACCGCAAGTTAGCGGACATTCCGAGGGCCTAACACCTTCTCGGAATGTACATTGAACTCGAACCCTTTTTATTTCAATTGATTTTTATCTGTCTTTTGAAAACCTTAGGTTTTTTCTTGATTTTTACTAAAAAATTAAGTGGCGACTCTGTTCTTTTGGAAGATCGATTTTTCGAAACAAGTCATTTTTATTTTATTTTTTCGAGTAAAATAACTGCTCTAATTATAGAACATTATGATTAATGTATCAAGATTATTTTTGGATAATATATATATATACATAGCCTTCTAAGTTGGATAAGATTGAACAAACACTAAAAATCGTAGATACATGACACACAACTGATTTGGTACTGTCTATATAGCTTTTAAATTTGAATAGGATTAAAGATACATTGTAGAACTTGATACATATAAATGATACATTAAGTAGTATGTATCAAGTACATTTATATTGAGTAGGATAAACACCGTAGATACATTGTTTCGTTGTTTATATCTTTTTTTAAGGAAAGTTTTCATCAACAAAATCTATATGTATTAGAAAATTGTGGATGAAAAAGCTAAAAAAATTTTAAAACGATAATTCAAGAACTGGAAAGAAAAAAATTTGATGAAGAAATAGTTCTACCTCTTTAGGAACTTGAAATCGATGAACTAGAGAAAGAATAGATTTGAAATTCAAAAATAAAATGATGAGGTAACTAGATCTGTGGGAGTGATTCCAGTCGTGAAAATAGGAACAAAAAATTGCTGGGTTAGAGGGCTGTGAGTTATGTATAAAAGGAGAGAAGGAGAGAAAAATAGGAATTTTTGTAATATTTATAATTGTAGGAAATTTTATAGAGTATGGAAAGAAAAATTGTGTAGTTAGGTAATTTTTCCAAGTATCAATGTACTTTTAATATTAAGATTGTTTTATAGAAAAAAAACTACTTTAAATATCTATTACACAAGTTTAAATTCAAATTTTATTTTAATTAAATGAAAATGTACATATTCAAATTTTCACTCAATATTACACATAGAAAAAAATATTAACATGATGATTTAAATATAATTTAAAATATCAAGCAAGATAAATTTAAAAACGATTCCACAAATTAAATCACTACATACGAAAATTAATATTTTTTTCTTAAAAATCATTCTACATAAATTTTCTTTTTTTTAATCCCACAAAAATATTGTTGTTACCTTTATTTCTAGTTGTATAAAATAATAATGTATAAATGTAAAATAAAATAAAAAATTTATTATATAAAAATAAAAGTAAAATTCTTGAATGAAACTTAACTAAACTTAAAAGATATGCTAATTAATTAATAAGAAATATATTCATAAATATGTGTATATGGAAGAATATTTTAGTCATCAAAAAAATAATCTTTTGCTTCTGCTTTTTTTAAGAAACATAAATTTTTAGCTTCTTTCCAACACTAGAAAAACTGCTTCTGCTTTCATTAAAAATCAATTTTAAGGATTTGTCAAACACTTCATTTTTTTTTAAAATTGTTTTTTTCTATAAAAAAAAAAAAACACTTTTGACCTCCCAATAACAATGTCAAACATGCTCTTAATATCTTAAAAGGTCACTAAACTACGAGAAATTATCTAATAAAGTGATTAAACTTTTTTTTTTGTATCACTAAAATCACTTAACTTTGTTCTTTTATCTTCTAACATCATTAAAATACATTTATCATTAAAATTAATTTGACATGACAAATAAAATTATTTTTAGACCATGTAATCATAGACCCCACAAATAAATAAAATTTATTTATATTAATGTGATGTAATCATGAACCCTATGAATAAACAAAATTATAAAATTTATTCATTTTTATGCCTTCTTCTCTTAAATTCAGTTTTTGCAATAAAATCATTAACATCTTTTTGGAGTATTACATACAATCAAAATTCATTTTCTTATCAACAACATTTAAAAAAAATTCTACATCGCTGAGTGGAAGGGTCGTCGCTCAATTGATAAAAGATCAATTTTGGAAATAAAATTTAAGAGAAATGACTGTTAATTTCAATGGCACTGACGATAACTGCCTCTAGTGTGCACCATGTGACATAACCGCATGCACATCAATAAAACACAAGTAACATTAGACTATTTCTAAAATGTATATTGCATACTAGGTTGTTATGAGCACCATTGTTAGCCAACAAAAAAAAAGAAGACAACAATATATTGTGTCATAATAGGTGTTTGACATAACCACAAAAAAATTACAAAGAAATGAAGGAACCCATTGTTTATGAAGAATTTCAACATCAATGACCTTTTAAAAAAAAATCAGCACTTGAAAGAAATAAAGAAAGAAGTAGAAGAAGCGGAAGATTTAGCAGGAGAAATAAGGTTTTAGTCTTTTAGAGGGAGACAATTTGTGTGTGGATGGGTGGGCATATTAATAAATATATTTTATAATTTTATTTATTTGTGGGTCATAATTTGACATAATTTTTTTTTTATTTTGTCATATCAGATTTATTTTAGCAACAAATATAGTTTAATATAATTTTAGAAGATAAAAAAATTTGGATAATTTTAGTGATACAAAATAAAATTTAATGACTTTATTAGATAATTTTTCATATTAATTCCTACTAATCACCATGTGAACCCTTTTGTAATTTCAATATTATTCATTATATTGAACCCATTTTCCATTATTAGTAATACTAGATAATGGCGCCCGTGCCAGTATGGGCCCAATATATGTTACTTTCTTTGTCCAATAATAGTTGTCTACTATACTAAAAAAATAGTTGTTCCATAATATTTGTCCAATTTAGAAAATGAAGAGATAATTTATCTTTTGTGTCTATTTTACCTTTACTATTAAATATTATTTATCATCTAACACACTCAAAGTATTAAATTTAATAAAGTCAAAGGATTATTTATTGTTTCTTAAGGAGTGTGTCAAGTCAGAGTTTTTGGCCAAAAACACCCTTAAACTACACCCCTAACTTAAATTACATCCTTATATTATTCTTCTTAACAAAAAACATCCTTCAAGTATTTTGAACTTAACAACTTCCATCCTTCGATTAAAATTTGACAAAAGATTAATAGAATTCATACAAAATATGTGTAATTCATACTACTCTAAGCAAAACTCCCTAAATCACCAAAGATTAAAAAACTCTCTTCATTCCGAGATACATCTAAAATATTATTGTGAATTCTTTTTGGCAACAACACTTGGCATTATGCAGATCCTTTTATTAGCAATTTTGTTTTAATTTATTTTTCATTTGATTTGATATTAAAAAAATACCAGTTGAAATATTTTTTTCACATTGAATCTGCAAGAAATGGTGGCGACTTGAGACTTTACTTTTAATAATGGGGAACAATACTTGAGTGTCATATATGAAATTCAAAATCTTGATCACTTCAAATATCAAATTTCCCCGAAAAATTGTTGATCTAATTACATTTTGACTTTATAGAAGGTGAAGATGATGTGAAATTAAGCTCCAACTTTGTTAAGTTGGTAAAGGAGAAGAAGAGCAGAACATGTCTATTTGCAACACTATCCTAACTTCATTTCTTTTCAGCAAATAATGGTCTCAAGAAAATTAATTTTTTTTGGGGGGGAGCTATTTCCAGCGGATAATGAAATTATGTGGAAAAAGTTTTACTGAGAGCAGTGTGACTTTCACATGTTTTTGTGTAAAATCCATTAATTATTTGACAAAAATTTTAACAAAAGGATGGCAGTGGTTAAATTTTAAATACTTGGGATGTTTTCTGTTAAGAAGGATAATTTAAGGATGTAGTTAAAGTTGAGGGTATAGTTTAGGGATGATTTTGGCCAATTTTTATTTTTTTTTATGATTTGTAAATAGTGGACAACTATTGTTGGACAAAGGGAGTATTTATTATGTCTCAATTTATGTGATATAAATAAAATTTCGAAAGTCAATTTTTTTTTATGATTTGTAAATATTTTAAGTTATTAATTATTATAATTTATAGCACTTTTAATATAATTTTTAGATAATATATGTTACTCCTTCTATCCCAATTTATGTGGTATCGATAGAATTTAGAGAGTTATCAAATTTTGATGTCTTTTATATATGTTTTTAAAAAAAATTTATGGAGTCAATTATCATGATTTATAGTATTTTTTTGTATTTTTTAAATATATAAAAAAATTAAAAAATAAGACAAACAAATTAAAACGAAGAATTTTTTTTTGCAAATGTGTATGTAAGTGTGGAACCACACAGGTTAAGTTGTTAATTATTGTTATTTATAGTTTTTACGTAATTTTTAAATAATATATGTTACTTACCTTGTCCCAATATATGTATCACAAATAGAATTTCAAGAGCCATTATGTTGTTAATAATTGAGATTTGAGATTTACAATACTTTTTATGTAGTTTCCAAATTAAATAATACATGTTACTTCTTTTGTCCCATTTTATGTGACACAAATAGATTAATTTTCTGAATCAATAGAATTTTTTTTATAAGCAATCAATTTTTTATATGTTTTTTAAAATATATTTTAAGTTGTCAATTATCATGATTTATAATATTTTTTCGTATTTTTTAAATATATAAAAAAATTTAAAAATAAGACAAACAAATTAAAACGATTTTTTTTTTTTTGCAAATGTATATGTAAGTGTGGAACCACACAGGTGAAGCAAGCATGTTGACCTTCACCTGTGTGGTTATCTACACTTCTATATAAGTAGTAGATCTAATCACTAATGAGATATAGGTTAAGGGTCTTCCAAATTTAGTGAAGGGGGATGTAAACCTTTTTGAGAATGTTATCAAAAGTGAGAAATTAAGAAGTTTTATTTCAAATTCATGTAACTTTTTATATCCAATAGCAACATAAATTCTCAATGAAAGGGAAATTGTAGGTTATAAATGTTGAGTATATGACTAATCACGATTTCTTTTTATAAACTATGTTGAAGATCATATCATATATAAAGAGAGGATATACAACTGATCTGTACGACCTCTTATTTCCACTTGTTGTATTTAGGATCAAATTAATCTAATATCATAATATTTATTTCATATAATTAAGTTTGTTCGTAAAAAATTCTTAATAAATAAAAAATAATTTATTTTGTAATAGATTTTTTGGAACATTATTATTTATATATCTGTCTAACAAGCATAAATCATAATGTAATCTCTTCCTTACTAGGAAACTTGGAGAGACCAAAAGCTTTGTTCAGATGGCTCCGTCCCCTTCAATCCCCAATCTGCAAGGTAAACACTTTACTATACAAAGGAACATAAATTGAATCTTTCAGATCATCAAGATTCAAAAAGAGTTCGTGTTTTGTGATTTGTCTGGGGTTTCTAATATTTTACTGAATTTGATCGTCTTTAAATTGGATTTTCCGAGGATAGAATTCTGGGTATTTTCCATTGTTGTATTTGCTCCCTTTTATATATATATATATGTGTGTAAAGCACTCGGTTCAGTTCCCACTATCAAGTTTTAGTATTGTATGGTGAAAATCGTAGCACCCAGTTTGATTTCTATTGATGGTTTAACAACTGATAGTACTATGCCTCAATTCAAACACCGCAAAAGCTAGCTATTAAGGTGGGAGAACCCAACGCTATATAAGCCGCCCATAATCATGGTTTTGATTCTTCAAAAAAAAAAAGAATTTATATTTATTGTATTATTGGCTGAAATTTCGCATTGTATAGTTGTCATACAACCCAATAAAAGAAATATCTAGGTGGCCCATTTTACACGGACAACTGTTGTATCAAATATGAAATGCCTAAAGAAATTTCTCTCCACTTATGTTTAGATGACCTTATGGTAATTGGATAGGCCATTGTGACTTGATAGTTCTGATTAATGTAGGTTCCAATCATTTTTAGTCACAAGGAAGAAAATATCAGCACTATATGCGAGACAAGGCAATAAAAAGGAAGTCTTTTGCTATTTGATAATGTATTTAAGTTTCATCTTAGACCATCTTTAGGCATAACGTGATAATGATCTAACTGTAGACCTTTTTGAAAAAGAAAATAATAATATTGAAGTCTTGTACAGGAGCTCAATAGCAGTTAATGGATGTCAATCAATGATGCTGTAATTTTGATGACCTTTCAATTTTCTATGATGCTGTAGTATTGTGATTTGTGCAGGAGTTTTTATAGCGGTTAATGAATGTGAATCACGGATGCTGTAGTTTAGCTATGCTTGCAATTATCTATGTCCCATTGACTATGTTGGAGTGATGCCAATCTTTTGTTTTTATCACCCTTCCTTTTTTCTTTTTCTTCTATAGAGGCTCGGCATAAGCGTGTGACAGTACATAACAGTCATGGTGAGAAACTGGTGGGCGTGCTACATGAAACAAATTCCCTGGAGCTTGTAATTATCTGCCATGGTTTCAAATCATCGAAGGTTTGTCACAATAATTTGAACACGTAAGAATTACAGCTCCTATTTATGTGGCTTATTCATATAATCATTTATCTGATTTTTGCTGCATGCTGTTCTGGGTTGATATATATTTTTCTTTATGAGAATTAGATATTCTTATATAAAATATGGTTTATTGCTTTTGCTATGCAGCAACATTCAAGCTTAGCTTGAATTTGGTATTAAATTCTTTTAGGAACTTCTTTTTTGAACTTCTTTTTTCTATAACTGAGTGTAGCGATTGTGCTGAGAGAAACATTCTCTTGCTTCTATATCTATCCTCCCCTCTCCCAAACCCAACTACCATACCCCAAGAAAAATCAAAGGAAGGCTTTTTACTTTTTCGCACTACCTGTAAGCATTTTTAATAAAAATTAAATGGCTGTTTTAAATGTCTGAGTATTCTCATCATAACTTCCATCCTTCCTTGAAGAGCAAATGAATTGCACCCTGAGAAATATGTGGTGTATCAGTGCATCTACTTGTCCTTGTATATGCCACTACTCTTATTGACTGCTGCATTATGTTTTACTATTGTGGAATCTAGTTTACTGACATGCTTCCTTTCTATCTAAAAAGATATTATTATTGCTTATTTACTTAGATAAAAATTCATTTAGGGATTCTTCTAGAGACTGGACATATGGGGCAAAGGCCTAAATGGACTGAACATTTTGCTTTCTTCTTTATTATGTGATTCAGTCCAGCAACATCCAACTCTTTGGCTGTTCAACTGTTTTTTCTCGTCTTATCGTACAATTCTTGGACATTGATTGTGATTGACTAATAATAATCTTCTTTATTAATTTTGCTTTAAATTCAGGATCGGATCCCCATGGTGAATCTTGCTGCTGCTTTTGAGAAAGAAGGAATCAGTG
>JAJOOR010014275.1:0-23592 GCA_036250505.1 Solanum acaule | reverse complement strand
CAGTTGGCCTGCATCTTATTATGATGCAGACGCAGGTACCCAGGATCAGCATCCAGCACGCCGTTGATCCAGCTGAGCACTCCAGAGTCAGTGGTGAGCCTCCTTGTTTTCCGGAGGACTCTGTTATTTTGTGTTCTTAGTTTTGTTTTATTAGGATGTTGCGGGGTCTGTCCCAACATCCATCTCAGTGTTATAGAGGCTTCACAGACAGTCAGTCAGTTAGTATTGAGTCTCTCATCTATGTATATATATAAATATTCTATTTGGAGACTCGAGTTGCCTTTTTGGCCAGATTTTATTAGTTGAGTTGTTTTATGACCTTTCATTGTAATGAGTTATTCTGTTGAGTTAGGTTTCTGCTGAGTTAAGAAAGCTAGGCCAAGGGTTCGCTTGGGGCCAGCAATGGTGTCCGAGTGCCGGTCCCGCCCAGGGTGTAGGCTCGAGGCGTGACAGTATCACTATATCCTTTCAACACTGCTGGATTTTGTTAAAATACAAAATGTAGTTTTGAGTATTTCTTAAGTACTCCAAAACTCTTTCAATTGTCATCCAATGAGTTCGATTGGGATCACTCGTGAATCGACTCAGTTCATTAATAGCACATGTTATATCTGATCGTGCACGCTTCATGATATACATCATACTTCACAATACTCTAGCACAATCCAATTGTGAGTCACTTTCGCTTTCACTCTTTTGAAAGGCAAAGCTCACATTTATTGGATACTTGACAATATTGAAATCCAAACATTTGAACTAGTCAAGTACCTTTTCAATGCAATGAGACCGTGACAATGCTAAACATTATGGAGTTCTACGGATTCTTATACCTAAGATCGCATCAGCAACTCTAAGATTTTTCATATCAAACTTGTTTTCTAGCATATGTTTAGTAGCATTCATGTCATTAGTGTCTCTATTGATGATCAACATATCACCAATATACAAACAAACAATGACCTTGTGATTTTAATGTGAAAACATTTATCACTTCCATCA
This sequence comes from Solanum acaule, assembly GCA_036250505.1. Taxonomy (NCBI): domain Eukaryota; kingdom Viridiplantae; phylum Streptophyta; class Magnoliopsida; order Solanales; family Solanaceae; genus Solanum; species Solanum acaule. Next base: position 22,593 of record JAJOOR010014275.1, on the reverse strand, counting down.
TTCTTAGATCCATTTGCCAATATGGGTTGGTCAAATTTCTTATGTCATTGTTTGGGTGCTTGCTTTAGTCCATAATGTGACAAGTTCGCACACTTTCTTTTCTTTACCAGGAACCACAAAACCCTCGGGCTATTCCATGTAAATTTCTTCCTCCAATTCTCCATTTAAGAGAGTTTTTTTCACATTCATTTGGTGAATTTGAAGGTCATATACCACAATTAACACAATTAACATCCAAATGAATGTAATTCTAGTTACTGGCGAGTATGTGTCAAAAAGATCAAGACCTTGTTTTTGTCTTGCTTTATATTTGTCAACCGTTTCATCGACTTTTATTTTCCTTTTGAGGATTCACTTTGAACCCAAAAGTTTATTTCCTGGAGGAAGATCAACCAACTTCCAATAGGATTGCTCAAGATTGAACCAATCTCACTATTGACACCATCTGTCCAAAAGGATGAGTCTACAGAAGACACAATAAATGTTACAAAATCATATTCGAAGGAAGTAGATGTCCTTTGACATTTACTATGCCTCTGAATCTCTTTATTAAGTACATTCTTCTTTTGTTCTTTCCAAGGTCGTTTAGACCTTTCACTAGACTACTCAAGTCTAATTTTACAGTCCAAATTCTTAGGTCCTATTTTAATACTTTTAGGAATAGGAACTTGGACTTTGGCTAGACACCCCCACACTTTGAAATATTTCAAGTTGGATTTCCTTTCTTTCCATTTCTCATATGGAATAGATTGTGTCCTGAACAAACAAAACTTTTTGTTGTTCCCTTTTGCGGTAAGGATAGTTCCTCCACACAAGTTTTGTGGTAAACCTAAACTTATAAGTAATGCAACCATCATTTCCTTCAAAGTTCGATTTTTTTTCCCCATTAGATTGAGGTGAATAGGGCATTAGTTTGATGGATAATTCTACTTTTCAAACATATTTCTGCAAAATGAGATTTATACTCTCCATCCCTATCACTTCTTATCTTTTTCCCAACTGATTTTCAACTTCAATATTATATTGTCTAGATGTTTCTATTGCTTCATCCTTACCATTCAGCAAATAGACATAGTCGTTTCTAATGCAATTGTCAATGAAAGTTACGAGATACTTTTTTCCACCACGAGATGGTGTTGACTTCATATCACAAATGTCAGTGTAAATCAATTCTAAGTGATTAGAATTCCTTTCAAAAGATTTATAAGAATGCTCATCATACTTAGATTCCACACAAACTTGACATTTTTATTTATTGCACTCAAAATTAGACAAAACTTCTAAGTTGATTAGTTTTCCTTACAAGGTTTTGTAATTGACATGTCCCAAGTGTTCATGTCACAAACAATTTGACTCAAGCAAGTAAGAACAAATAAAAATATTTAGTTTGAAAAGCTCTCCGCGAGGTAGCTTTTACTCACAAATATTGGTTCCTATTTCTTACAATTTTGTGTGTTACAAACATTGTTTAGAGTCATCACCTTGTCAAATGTCCTTTTCAGAAGGAACTTTCCATAACTTTCAATTTGATTGTTATAGAACTACCCATGAACAAAGTTTCATCTGGTTCAATAAAGGCAATATAGTCCAAATGTTTCTTTTACAGAACATAACAAATGACTATTCACCAATATTCATGTCTATGCAAATACTTTTATTATAATAGACATATATTTTCATGAAAAATCACAACATTTTAAGTGACACTTTTTCATAAAAGAACACAATTATGTTGAACAAGTATATATAGAATTTGGTAGTTTCATACTAGTCACACCATATACTAGTAATAGAGAAATTCAACAACCACAATATCTTTTGCTCCAAAATTAAATTAGACACCAAGTCTAATTTTATCTTTATCATAAGCAAAGAATCCCCACATTTTAAATGTGATCTCAAAAATATTTTTCAAGTATTTGAAAATAGTTTTTCCACATATTTTCCCAGACTATCAAAATGACATTGGCACTATGAAATCTCTTTTGGAAATAATATTCTACAAAAGAATTATATTTCTTCAATTCTCTTTGACAATCTTTACGTAGTGTCAAAGTTCATTCCATAGAGGCACAAAGTCACAAACTCTAAGTCACTGGTATTTTTCCATCTATCGCAAATAGACATACCACTTAGTATTTAGAATACGACAATAAAGAAAAAAAAATTTGTACAGTTTGTTTCTATATAATAGTGAAGATTATAGAAAGTCAAAAGTACAACATTGACTTATTATGTGAAGTTTTCATATTTTTCAAACCAATTGCATAGTCTGATTTATCCAGAGTAGTAAGCTACAAAAATCAGACACAATCAAATTTCACATGGAGTACAAAACTACAAAAGTTTTTTTTTTAGTCTCCAAACAAAATTAAACATATTCTTTATCACATAGAAATGTTTTTCTTTTAAAATAGTCTTCCAACTATAACATTTTGACATACTATTTTATCAAACAAAAATGTGCATCTCTCATTTTGCTAACTAAAGAATTTTAAAGGCAACACTATTTGCCAAGCAAAATTCATTCAACAACAAATGGTTTGCAGATCTTTTTCCAAAGATACACATGATAAAAAATCAAAATTGTTAACTCTTAGAAACTATCTTCCTCCTTAGATAAATAATAAGAAGGTTACCTGGTGTAATCTTTAACCAGAATAGCACCAATTTTTTTATGTACATTCTCACTTCGACCTTGCTAAACAAAGCACCAAATTCTGGAGAAGTAATGCATTAATCTTCTACTTTCATGATTTGTTTCTCTCAATCAGTAGAATACAAGAAATGCCAACAGTATAATAATTTCATTAAGATTGTTGTTCATCTTATATCCCTAAGATACTTGGAACAAAACTTTGAAGAACTTGGTAAGAAACAACAAAGTTTAAAGAGTATTTTCAAAACTTGAAAATTAAGACTAGCAGAGAAAATAGAATCAGAAACTGATTAGAAACAATATAAAAATATTTTTCTCAAAGAAAGAAAATCGAGCCCACTGAATGCACAGTGTCCCCTTAAGGAAATTATTCCCCTCAAGTATCCGAGGGTAACGGAATATATCCTCCCAGGATAGAACGATCTTACTCACCAGTGTATCGGTACCTAAAACCACGGTGTCAGCGAACCACTCAACAGCAGTAAAGTACACTTTGAATACTAGATTTAGTAGTAGAAGAAGTCCAGAAAAATTATGTCCTTAAAATAAGAGGAAATCCCTCAATTTATAGAAAACAAAGGGTAGTGTGAAAAGGTTCTTATTGTGACTTACCGGAAAGGTCACAAACCTTTGGAAAAGTCACAATCTTTCGAAAAGGTCACCACCTTTCATAAAAGCTAACAGAGGTTTAAGGATCAATTCTACTTAAGCAAGAATTAAGGATGTATTCAGTACAGGGGAAAAACATTTCTCAACGTTTCCGTATATGGTTGGTCAACTGTGTGGGAATAGACATGATACAGCCACATTGGCGCTTTTGTCAATCAACAACAACAACGTCTCAATATCAAACAAGTTTGGACATATTTTTGTTGATAGTTTACTTAAAATATTGACTCCTATTTCTTGATGAATTAAAATAAAACCTCTTAACAAGAATTCTTCCTTCTAGTATGAGTTAGCCGACTTTTGTGAAACACAGCCCAAGTAGTGTCAACTGTCAAGGAAAAAATGGATAAATTCCTTTTCTTATTTTCCTCCTTTTAATCTGTTTTCACATTAATCTTTTTGCTACTTATTTTCCTCATCCATATTAATCTGTTTTCACATCAATCTTTTCGCTACTTATTAATCTGTTTTCACATTTTGGAAATTTGAGTCTATTTAAATTAATGAAGGTATTTAGCTGCACTATATTTTGCTTTTTGTTTGCAAGCTCGGAAATATCTCTTTTCGCCTCTCTCTCCTTCATTTGAATTTGCCTCGGAATTTGTAGGTGATATATCCTCATTAAAAAAGTGACGCATTTATACTTGTCGTCTATCTAAAGCATGATTACTTTTTCGTAAACAAACTCATTGAATTAGAAAAAAAATAATTTGCCTCTATAATTTGCCTTTTGACTTCTCTATGCTGGATACCTTTAAAAGGGGGATTAATTCAATAATATTTAATTTACGATATGCAAATAAGTCATAAAGGAACGAGAAGAATCATCTATTGATTTTAGATCTCTAATACATAATTATAAGTCCTATTAGACTAAGAACATTCTATCTTCACAAATTTTAACCTCGACTTCTATCCAATCCAAGATCAAAGGCATGCGTGATGCGACAACTATCATCTCCTTTACAATTGTTCAATAATTTAGTGATATGGCATTATTTTGTTTTATTTCAACTACATAATAATCAAGTCTTCACAATTTATGGATAATAAGGTTGTCAAAAAACCGACTTATAATTTAATTGTTCTTGCGAAGGATTAATATGGATTACACGTGCAATGCATGTATTCAGAACTAGTATATTATTATAAGTGGGAAGCTCCTAACCTCAAAGTAGGATTACCATTTTCCCCTTATCTTACCCCTAAAATAAATCAAATATTAATATCTATTTAATTAATTAAATATTAAGTAATAGTTATATTTAAATTCATGCATCAAACAAGATTTTAATGCAATCATATATTTATGTACTAATTAAATGTGGGTAATGAAGAATTTAATAACCTTCAATTTTAATTTGTAAAATAAGTGGGGGTAATGAAGAGTCTATCAAAGCCACTCACACAACATTATTTATATTCCCTTCTTTCATTCAAGTTTGTGATCATCTTGCATTCTACATTAGGTTAGTCTACATCATTTGTAAAATTTTCATTACCAATTTGTAATTATAAGAATTCTTACTGATTTATTTATTAGTATTCTTTAAAATTTCATGCATATTCATCTTCTTTTTGTTGAGAAATATGTAAATTTTCATAGTTAGAAGATGAATATTCTTCAATATAAAGTTGTAAGTGAATTTTATTTCTCATATCTTCATCTTTTTCAGTTTTTAAATGTAACTTCATAATTGATTACTATATTTTTGTATTCTTCCTTTTTTCTATCTTTAGGATATAAATATAATAAAGCTAATCTCAATTTACTAATTAATTGTTTTGAGGGTAAGCATGTTAAATCCCATAGAATATTTTCAAAACTAGACCTGTAAAAGGGTAAGTCTGTGATAAACATTAATATAAAGTTATGTCTTCTTCATTGTTTGATAATCATTTACCTTTTTAAAACAACATGTTTGTACTTTTTCCTTTTTATATGTAATCTCAAATGTTTAAAAAATTCATGTACTTGACTATTACAGAGAAATACAAAAATTAGTGCAAAAGCAAAAACAAAACAAACAATAATGTAAAGTAAAAATATGACTAAATGTTGTGTTGGTTTGTTAGCATTTTAACATAATAATTTGCTTTATTTTGGAGTTAGAAGAAAGCTGATTGTTTCAGCAGTTAGTGGCAGTTTTATTCCTACCGTTGCGTGCGTTTGGTTGACTTTCATTTGTTACTGCATATTGGGAGTTAATGGCAATTCTCTTGCTGCCATTTGGACCATTAAGTTGTGCATTACTCCATAGAGTAATTGCATATGTTACTAATTCCTTTGGTGCAATTGCAGCAGGTTCAAGCCGTTGGTGGCTGTTATAAGCCTCTTATCCCATTTACTTCTTACTCTTTATTCCTCCATTATACCTTGTAACCTATGTAATTCCTAAGGTCATTATCTTCACTATTTACTACCCCATTTATCTTCCTATTCATTGCTAGAAAGACTTCTACTAGTATAAAGAATGGTGGTCTTCATTTGGTTTGGGACACACAACACACAAGAAAATAGAGAGTGCATAAAGTTTGTCAAAAAAATAGAGTCTTATTAGTTGAAGGGATGTATTCTTTTTTGTGGAGCTTTGGACTCAACTCTTGTCCAGAGTTGTTGAGTTATACTTTGTAAAGGCTGTTGTATCCTAGAGGGGACAAGTCAAGAGGACTATTGCTGGACCGGTGAAAAACATTTGCTGCAGTGGGCTTGAATCTCCTTAAAGAAAGCGAGATATCCGAGCGCCTCAGTCTGAAAAGATTTATTTCCTCATTTTTATTTTTCAATTGTAATCTTGTAAGTTTTTCACTAACATGTTGCATTGAATTTTATTGTATTAGAATTCATATTTAATTCTTTATATATAGATCCTTTAATATATAGTTCAATGAATATAGCGTATCAGTATTTTTTAATGTATTCATGCTTTCTTTTTTGTTTCTTTTTTATGATTTTAGTTTTTTATACATATGAAACATTTTGTCTATAGCAAGTCGACTTCTAAAAAAATGTAATTCAATCAATATGACAATATTTTTGTCTATATATTTTAATGTGATGTTTTTTACTATGGATGTCATGTCTTTATTTACTTTTCTTTCTTTTCCATTTGAACTTGTAATTTTTTCTATAAATTTGATGTTACACCACCTAGGCATTTTGTAATATTTTTCTTTATACGTATCTTTTTTATTGCCAATTTATTTTTGGCTTATTAAAACCTATGTTTAGTAATTAAAATATCTTAATTCTTCTGATATAATAAAAGGTTTATTTTTCATGAAGTATTGAAAATATCAAACCTCCAACATCTGACACAAGATTTTCATGCTATATTTTGTGAAGAGTTATATTCTTATGTCAAACTTACATACAAAAGGACTTAGCTTTGAACTTAGCGATGAATTTATGTAGGCTCCACTATGATTATATAAATTAACTTTTCTAACATTAATTAGGGGACAAACGTGCAACGCACGTTCCCAGGACTAGTTAAAATATAAATAAATAAAATCCCTGAAAGAATAAGTACAAGCAACAAGGGAATTAGATCTTACCTTACCGATCGTATGAAGTTACGAACCTCTTACCAAGAATTCTTCCTTCTATTATGAGTTACCCAATTTTGTGAAACACAACCCAAGTAGTGTCAACTGTCAAGGAAAAAATGGATAAATTCCTTTTCTTATTTTCCTCCTTTTAATCTGTTTTCACATTAATCTTTTTGCTACTTATTTTCCTCATCCATATTAATCTGTTTTCACATCAATCTTTTTGCTACTTATTAATCTGTTTTCACATTTTGGAAATTTGAGTCTATTTAAATTAATGAAGGTATTTAGCTGCACTATTTTGCTTTTTGTTTGCAAGCTCAGAAATCTCTCTTTTCGCCTCTCTCCTTCATTTGTATTTGCCTCGGAATTTTTACACTGTCAATGTGTAGAACCTAAACTCTAATGAGATTAAAAACATGAATGGATTAATCACCCGTTATGATAATGTATTTGCCTCAGTATCTCCTGCAGAGGGTGAGCCCAATCGGAACGAGCTCTACGCTACACCATTTCAAATTAGTTGGATTTCAATATGAATATTCAATATCAGATGATAAAGAATATTAAAAATTGGGAAAAGAGCAAATGTACATTTCTAACTTTGCAGGTGATATATCTGTTAGAATATATGATAAAGATATTCTGATTCTTTGTATATATCACATTAGTTAAGTGTATATTTAGTTTCTCTTATAGCTAGTTAGTTTCCTTAATTATAGTCTTGTATTGATTGTATATAAACCATAGTTATCAATGAAAGGAGGCAGGGAATTAAACTCTTTCAATATCCTCATTAAGAAAGTGACGCATTTATACTTGTCATCTATCTAAAGCATGATTACTCTTTGGTTAACAAAGTCATTGAATTAGAAAAAAAAAATCTTAAAAATTATTCTTACTTCTAAAAATACGATGTAACCATTAAAAAATTACCTTATCCATTTTTTTAATCTCTTCGGACCCGACTTAGTTGAAAAAATGGATGTTCATGTGACAATGAACTTGAATACCCCTTGTTAAAAAAAGTATTCATATGACAATTTCCATTCATAAAAATAATTTTGTTATTTTGTTACTTTGCCTTATTATTGACCAGTGCAATTCATGCATTAGAGTATGTTTATAGAACCAATTTAAATCCGGATAAGGTGTTCAGATGGTCATAAACAAAAGTTAAGATTCACAATACGATACATTATGAAACAATACATAATAACAATAGTAAAATCAAGGTCCTTTCTAGATTAAAAAAAAAAAAAAGAAGAAGAGAAAATACAGGTAAAAATAAGATTTCATGTACTCAAAAATTGACTTTGAGATACATAATTCTCTACATCAGATACTTGTGTTTAAGAGACATTATAATTAAGTTAATGTATTTAGATGATCACTGAATACATAATTTTAGTATCAAACGGATAATTAAGGCAAAATTTAAGTATCCATCATGTATTTTAGCGAAAATAAGATATGAAGAAGTTAAAAAAAACAATCAACTAAATATCAGGTTCATATAATTTAGTTCTTGATTACGTGAAGTTATGAATATAGGAAATCTTAGCCTCCAATTCTTTTTCAGGTTCACATTATTATAACAATGAAAGTTGCCCTTTTCATTTGAATTTGATTGAATATACAATATTTTGGAATTAAAAGATGAAAAATTTAAACAACATTTGGTACAAGATTTGTGTACCTTTAATTGTTGCAGCGGAATGAAATTCACGAGCTGAATGATTTGCTCCATATCCTTCTTTGTAGCACACTATAAAAAAACGCCTAAATTGCGGGGGTTAAAATTACATGTTCTGACGGTCAGTAACCCCCACAATTTAGTGTTGCGGCAGTTGAGAGAACTCCTGCAATTAGGTGTGCCACAATTAAGTCCCGGGAGTTTTGGACGAACCCCTGCTACCATTAGCGGGGGCTTATTACTGGGGGTTTTGAACCCACAAATGTATATCTATAAAACTGCACTTCAATATCTAGTCAAAACCCCCCTGCAATTTGTGGCTTTGGGAGTCAAAACCCCCACAAATCATGAATTTTACATTAAGATTAACAAGAGTTTTAACCCCTGTAATTTATGAACATGTAGCCTTCTAGAGCATTATGCTAGAAAAATTCTATTTTAAATATTAATGACTAATTAACATGTACATCATAGTCAAACCTAAAAGGGCCTATTAGTATTAAGAAATAACAAAATATTTCAACAAAAAAATACCTTTTTCTTTTGACTTTTTTTAAATTTTTGTTCTGTCTTTGTTAAGAGAGTAAATCATCTATATAAAAAGGGATTGTTTACATTGGAATAGTTACAGTAATTGTTCTTTCCCTTATTTTAAATTAGCATTTATCCCTTTTACAGATAATAACTTCGGATCGGGTTAAATAGGGTTGGATTAAATTGGGTTCGGATCGATCCACATGGGCGATCCACGACTCAAGACTTACAAAAGAAACCAAAAATAAAAATAGTAAAAAAGATTTAGAATATATATATATTATTTTTTTTATAAAAAAAGTGAAATCCCACGTGACAACGTGTGTAGTAGTGTGTGTCACGTTTGATTTTCTTCTAAAGAAAACATTAAAATTTCTTCCATTTTGTGCTAATTAGTGAATGTGTGTTGTGTATCACAGCCTTATAAATTTGATTTGAAAGATTGACTCATCTTGACTTTGCTCTTAACAATTATTCTTTCTACTAGTTATGGACACGTGTGTTGCACATATATATATTCCTATCAAGTATTTCAAATTTTCTAAAATGACATGAATATTAGTGTAACATACATGTGTAAGTGTTTCCTATTTGAAAGTGAAAATACAATTTTCCATGTGAAAATATATGTTGCAACAATATAAATACAAATCGTAGAAAAACTAAAAATAAAACAAAAAGGATGAAAATGAACAATATATGTATGTGTTCGCAACAATATATTAGATAGACGATAAAGTAACACAATTAAAATCTTTCATTCAAAGTAATATTTTTTTAGCAATCTTTATTTAAATTAATTTGAATTCAGGCAATTGACAATATGAATATCTAAGCATATTGCATAATTCAAGTATTATCAAAACTCATCATACATTAATAGAAGTTTTATCGATTAAGTAACAGTTACAACAACAATAACACAATGACAAACAAATTCCCACAACAATGCAAAATGATACAAGAATTACATAAAAATGTGATTTGCATACCAAATTTAATTTGGACAACCATATCTCGACTCTAAAATGGAAAAGAAAACTTAAAATTATGAGCTAATAAACAAAAGATCTCAAGGAATAGGTTATCTCTTCTATACTTCTAAGTTCAACTATTCTACTGTAAGAAAACTTCTTTTTTTCATGATTTCATCTCTTATACTACTAACTTCAACTATTCTATTGTAAGAAAGCTAACTTCGGAATGATGTCATATGTTCTTCTCCTCAGTTACCTTCTTGACGATATGTTATATCATTAGCTAGGAAGAAGATCAGAGAACCGTAGATGACAAAAAATAAAAGAATATGATGATCTAGGGACAAGCAAATTGTGGCTATAATTTATTAGTATTTATAGTGATATTTAAATGTCTTTTCACTTACCAAAATTCAGACATATTGAATCATGAAACATTTCAAAATTCAAAGAGTCACCGAATTGGAAGAGTTTCAATAATGAGACACATTGAATCATGACACATAAATTTTATTTTTGGTTTCAAAATTCGAAGAGTCACTGAATTGGAAGAGTTTCACACATTGTTTTGTCTTCTACTTTAATTAAATTAATTAATCTAATCAATTATAATTATAATGCCATAACACAAGAATAAAGTATAGTTGTTGGGCTTCATATATATCATTATGTAATTAAAATATTAATATTTAACAAATTAAGTAACCATATTTTGATTTAGTGGAGGGGTAAAATGGTAATTCAACTTTAAAGGTTGGATATATATATATATATATAGAGAGAGAGAGAGAGAGAGAGAGATTATATATTATTTTAAGTAAATAGAAGTTGAAAAATAAAAATATATACAATTTTATTTTATTTTATTTTTGAAAAAATGTAACTAATTTATTTTTTAAAAGGATAAAAATGTCTAACAATTTTCTATGAATAATTTTTCTTTGAATTTTTGACCTAACACCTTTCCACTTTTAGATTTTAGTTAAAAAATGTAACTAATTTATTTTTTAAAAGGATAAAAATGTCTAACAATTTTCTATGAATAATTTTTCTTTGAATTTTTGACTTAACACCTTTCCACTTTTAGAATTTAGTTGAAAAAATGTAACTAATTTATTTTTAAAAAGGATAAAAATGTCTAACAATTTTCTATGAATAATTTTTCTTTGAATTTTTGACTTAACACCTTTCCACTTTTAGAATTTAGTGTAATATAATAATAATATTATATAATTACTATTTAATATTTAATTGATTAGCTATTTCATAATATTTTTATTTAGTGTAGGGGTAAAATGGTATTTCAACTTTTAACTTTTTTTGTTCCACTTTTAATAATATATATAATATATATGACTTTTATTTCGTTTTGTGAAACACAACCCAATTAGTGTCTTTTTTTCTTTTTGGAAATTATAGTTCATATATACTTTTCAACATTTTATTTGTTTTAGTGCTATATATATATAGTGGAATGGTAACTTTGATCATTGGAAATACAAAACACACAAATTAATATGGAGAAGCACATTCTCTTATTGATTCATCTCTTTCTAATTCAACTTTCTGTATCATTTGCTTCCTCAAATGAGACTGACCAACAAGCTCTATTAGCTTTCCAAAATCTTATTATAAGTCCCAATCATTTTTTGGCCAATAATTGGACCAAAAATACTTCTTTTTGCTCTTGGTTTGGTGTCACTTGCACTCCAAAAAGGCAAAGGGTTGTGGCCTTGGATCTTCCTAATTTGCAACTTCAAGGCACAATTTCCCCTTCTTTGGCCAATTTGTCCTTCCTCAGTGTTTTCAATCTCCAGAACAATAGCTTCCACGGTGGCATCCCTTATGGCATTGGCCACATGCCTCGCTTGCGAGTCATTGACGTTAAAAAAAATCAGCTCAACGGAAGTATACCAACAAGTCTATTTCAAAACCGGAGAGTTCAAGTAATTTCATTGGCTTTCAATGAACTCAGTGGTGAAATGTGGAGAGGCCCTTGGTATGTACCCGAACTCAGAGTCTTAAATCTCAGGAACAATAGCCTCACGGGTATAATCCCTCCTTCTGTTGGAAATGCCACAAAAATGATGATCTTCAGTTTGTCTGGGAATAGAGTCAGCGGCAACATTCCAAAGGAGGTCGGTAATCTGAGCCAGCTTGCATTTTTTTCCTTGTTCGATAATCAATTAACAGGTTCCATTCCCACAACACTGTTTAATATCTCGTCACTACTTGCCGTATCTTTGTCACTCAATAGCCTTTCTGGTCCTCTGTTGCTAGATGAAGGCAATATTGTGTCGAATCTGTACTTTTTACGTATATCTCACAACCAAATTTCTGGTTTCATTCCTTCTAACATATGCCAACTCACAGAGCTCAAAGTTTTGTCCATATCTTACAACAATATAACTGGAGACATACCCAGAAATATTGGTTGTTTATCCAAACTCGAGGAGTTTTATATTGGTGATAATCTAATAAAAGGGACTATTCCCACTTCATTGGGAAATATTTCCACGCTGCATAATCTTTACTCTCGAAACAATCGGATAGTGGGGGGAATTCCTCCGGAATTAGGGAAGCTATCAAATTTGAGGCAATTAAGCTTTGACAATAATTCTAATCTTATTGGTCAAATTCCAGAGGCCATTTTCAACATATCTTCTTTGGAAGTGATTGGCTTTAGTTTCAATAACCTCTCCGGGAGAATTCGAACCACTACAGGTCTTCGTCTCCCCAACCTTGAAGCACTTTACTTGGGAGTAAATCAGTTCAAAGGGGAAATTCCATTGTTTATAACAAATGCTTCCAAGCTTCAGATACTCGAGCTAAATAATAACTTTCTGACAGGAACTATTCCTAATAATTTGGGAAATCTTCGTGAGCTGCAAATGTTGCTCCTATATAATAATCAACTTACCAATGAATCAAGAGAGCGTGAGTTGTTATTCTTCAATTCTTTGGCGGACTGTAGGATGTTGAAATATCTACAAGTGGGTAACAATCCGTTGAATGGCGTTCTGCCCAATTCAATTGGGAATCTTTCATCTACTATTGAAAACTTTGAAATAGGAGATGCACACATCAATGGCCTCATCCCCAAAAGTATAGGCAACATGACCAGTCTTACATCCCTAAGCCTTGACGATAACAACTTGACAGGGAGTATTCCTTCTGAGATTGGTAAGCTTAAACAACTCCAAGGGCTGTCTATATCTAACAATAAATTGCAGGGACATATTCCAGAGGCAGTATGCCATTTATCTAATTTGGTTAAACTATTTCTGAATGGTAATGAGTTCTCTGGATTAATTCCAGAATGCTTTGGAAATCTTAGCATGCTACAACATCTTTATTTGGATTCTAATAAATTTTCATCAAACTTTCCGTTGAGCCTTTGGAAGATGAATGGTCTTCTCTATCTAGACATGTCACAGAATTCAATAGAGGGAGAAGTTCCCCAGGATATTGGAGGACTGAAAGCCATTGTAGAACTACATCTTTCCAGTAACCACTTTTCAGGCATGATATCAACCAGATTCGGGGAACTCCAAAATCTGCAGTATCTTGACCTATCGAACAATTCATTTTTTGGCCAAATTCCATTATCCTTTGCCAACTTGATAAACTTGGAATTCTTGAATTTGTCTTTAAATGCATTGTCAGGTAGTATTCCTAAGTCTTTGGAAAAACTCTCATACCTTAAAGCATTAATGTTTCATTTAATGATTTAGAAGGTGAAATACCGAGTGGTGGTGTGTTTGCAAATTCCACTTTGAAATCATTTCTTGGTAACAAAGGTCTTTGCGGAATGCACATGTTGGAGATTCCTGCTTGTGCTATCACTAATCCTGGAAAACAATCAAAGCTTAAGGAGGTTTTGCTAAAAATTGTTACTCCAGCGGTTACTTCATCCTTTCTGATATTCTTGTTGGTTTCAATTTGGATAATGAAACGACAAAAGAAAGGGAAGTCCAAAGATGTGGAAAAGGTACTGGAGATCGGGACTCATCAATTAGTTTCTTATCACGAGATTCAACGAGCAACAAATAATTTTGATGAATCCAATTTAATTGGTGAGGGAAGCTCTGGCTCTGTGTACAAAGGCACATTGTTTGGTGGAACTGCAGTGGCCATAAAGGTTCTCGATTTGGAAAATGAGCAAGTATGCAAGAGGTTTGATACCGAATGCGAAGTGATGAGAAATGTTAGACACAGAAATCTTGTTCCGGTGATTACTACATGTTCTAGTGACTATATAAGAGCCTTTGTTCTGCGATATATGCCCAATGGAAGTCTTGAGAATTGGCTGTACAAAGAAGATCACCACTTGAACCTTCATCAAAGAGTCACTGTAATGCTTGATGCAGCTATGGCAGTTGAATGTCTACATCATGGTAATGTCACTCCAATAGTTCATTGCGACCTAAAGCCAGCCAACGTTCTTTTGGATGAAGATATGGTGGCTCATGTTGGTGATTTTGGAATCTCTAAAATTTTAGCCATAAGCAAGTCCATGGCTTATACCGAGACATTGGGCACTCTTGGATACATTGCACCAGGTATAAAAAAATCTGTTCTCTTTGATTTTCTCTTATCATAATTAAGCCTCTCCAAATTCTACAAGTAAAAAGAGCAAGTTTTTATTTATGCAGAATTATTGTTGTATTTCAATTGAGTAACTTATAGTGGTGATGTTTAGAGCTACGGAATCATGTTGATAGAGGTTTTGACCAAAAGAAGGCCAACAGATGAAGAAATATGCAATGAAAATCTTGACTTGAGGAAATGGATTACACTATCATTTTCAGGGAGGATGATGGACGTTGTGGATGTTAGTCTTTTTTCTGAGGATGAACAAATCACCAGTAAAAGTGAAATCTGCATAGCGTCCATGATACAATTGGGTTTAGACTGCACAGAGGAAACGCCAGAATCAAGAGTGACCATGAAAGAAGTAGTGAAGAGGCTTAACAAAATCAAGAACGCATTTCTGGAAACATAGAAGTTGAGCAGCATCTCTTTTGATGGTTTTCTTTTCTGAGCTGCAAATTAATATGATGCTTTTTGTTTCTTCAATAAAGTTGTTGTATAGTATTACTTGAAGTCATGTATTGTTTGTAATTTCATTTGAGTGGTTTTACTGTATCTATTTGTTATTATGTTTTGAATGCTTGAAAGAAACCAGAGATAAAGGTGTTTAGCTGCACTATTTTGGTTTTTGAATGTGATAAACAATTAGTGAATTGAGTACAAATTAATTATTGTCTGCTTTGGACTTCACCTGCACAAGTATTCCAACAAGCCTATCTTAACAGCAGAGAGTTCCAAAGAAAAATTGGTAATCTGAGCCAGCTTGCATTTTTGTCCTTGGTAAATAATGGTTTCATTCCCGCAACACTGTTGTCCCTCCAATGGAATATTGTGTGAAATCTGAAGTTTCTAAGTATATCTTACAATCTAATTTCTGGTCACATTCCTTCCAACAACATAACTGCAAATCCTGAGTTTAACTGCGACAAAAATATGTTTTAGATGTTATTTTCATACTATGATATTGACATATGACCATTTATAGTTGAATGACACTTTGATCTCTAAAAAAAACCTTGCTATTTTTTATACGCAAATATTTTCATAAACAATGTCACATTTACATAAGAGAATCAATAAACATTTCTGTTATAACTTTAGTGTCTTGAGTATGAGTATAAGCTAACAGAGGTTTAAGGATCAATTCAACTTAAGCAAGAATTAAGGGTGTATTCGGTACAGGGGAAAAACATTTCTCAACTTTTCCGTATATGGTTGGTCAACTGTGTGGGAATAGACATGACACAGCCACGTTGGCGCTTTTGTCAATCAACAACAACAACGTCTCAATGTCAAACAAGTTTGGACATATTTTTATTGATAATTTACTTAAAATATTGACTCCTATTTCTTGACGAATCAAAATAAAACCTCTTAACAAGAATTCTTGTATCTATTATGAGTTAGCCGACTTTTATTCTATTTTGTGAAACACAACCCAAGTAGTGTCAACTGTCAAGGAAAAAATGGATAAATTCCTTTTCTTATTTTCCTCCTCCTTTTAATCTGTTTTCACATCAATCTTTTTGCTACTTATTTTCCTCATCCATATTAATCTTTTTCACTTTTTTTCTGCACTCGGAAATCTCTCTTTTCGCCTCTCTCCTTCATTTGTATTTGCCTCGGAAGTTTTACACAGTCAATGTGTAGAGCCTAAACTTTAATGTGATTAAAAACATGAAAGTCTTGACGAAAAGAAGGCCAATAGATGAAGAGATATGCAATGAAAATCTTGACTTGAGGAAATGGATAATACAACCATTTTCAGGGAGTATGATGGACGGCGTTGTGGATGCCAATCTTTTTTCCGAGGAAGAACAAATCACTAGTAAAAGTGAAATGTGCATGGCCTCCATGATAGAATTGGGTTTAGATTATACAAAGGAAATGCCAGAATCAAGAGTGACCATGAAAGAAGTAGTGAAGAGGCTCAACAAAATCAAGAACGCATTTCTGGAAACATAGAAGTTAGCATCTGCTCGTACTGTTTGTATTTGAGAGTGTTGCAATTTGTGATTTCAGATTTGTAGCTATGTTTTGAATGGTTGAATAAACCAGAAAGTGTTACAATTTATTTTAGAATGCAAATTGCAAAACACTAATTGTATTATAGAAGTTTGATTGAAAGTCTCTTGTACTTGACGACTTCACAGGACCTGATTTAATGATTACCTTCAAAATTCATTTTGCAGCTGCCAAAAAAGTGCTTATTAGGTACTGTACAACTTCGAATATGGTACTACAACAATAAATTGTTACCAAACAGTATTTACGACTTGAACTCGGTGAAATTTAGATGTTATTTTCCATATATGATCATTCATTTATAGGTTGAATAAATAACACTTTGATCACTAGAAATGTCTCAAACTCCACAGGTTTAGCACCAAAAACAAACCCAAATGATAATGGATTTTTTGGTGAGTTTTATTTCATGCCTGAAAGGTTTTTAATTTTCCTACCTGAACTATCACCAACTATTTATCAAAATTAACATACTTCTCGAAGCTGACTAAACCAAATGTTTGAATACAATCGTCAAAAGGCGCGCTCTTGATATTGCAATATTAGATGATCAATGCAAGATTGCAAGTTGTGATGTGATTAGGGGTAGATCTATAGCATATATGGAAATGTCTTCAAGTAAATTCAATAGTTTTTCTTCAAATTCTATATTTATATTGAGAAATTCACAAAATATTTATAAATATCTGATTATGAATCTATTTTTTTTAAAAGAAAAAATAATTAAAAAAACTATAAATTCAGTTATTATTGTATATTAATTTAAAGTCATCGTAAAAATTTATCAACTTTAAATTATGAATCCATCTATCTATCGTGTATAAAGAGGCCAAGCAACATGGTTTTTTTTTTTTTCCAAACTTGTCATAGAGTGCATGACCAAGCCTCCCGTTAACTTGGTTCTGAACCATTTAATAATGCAACTTTTTTTTATTAAAAAAATGATTTCAATGATACAAGTTGACTGACTTTTCTCAATCAATTCCCTTTTACCACCTCAGTTTACGCAATTCACCTGTCTTCTTGTGGTTTTGTCTTTTATAAAGTTGGCCAATGTAATATTCCTCAATGAGAGGACATTTCAATAACGTGTAATACATCGCATAAAGTGTGTGGAAATCACAGCCAAATACATATATACTAGTAAAATTATCCACGCCTCGCGCGGAAATTTGATATGACGAAATTTATAAAATAATACTTAAAATCTATCAATCATTAAAACTAAAATACTATATTATCTTACATACAATATTACATAGTAACGAACATTAATAATATAAAGGAAAATGATAACATCTTATCATTTATCCTTCAATCAATCATCTTTAATTTGATTTTATAATTTATTATTTTGCTTCCAAGAAGTGTTTCTATTTGATATTTTTGGGGGATCAAATGAACATCAACCTGAGATATTAAATTTGCTAATAAATAACTAATCATTGGTGAAGGGATAAATAAATTTTAAAAGGCTGAAAAAAGTGAACAAATATTCTAATTCTAACGTGTAGAAAGTTCAACCCTACCTTTTGCTTTACATATATTATTTTAAAGTTCCCCATTTAAATGTATCATAAGTAATTATTAAAAAGGAAAATTAAAGAGAGAATGTATCATATTGGACAACAATTTAACTTATTATATATACTTGAAAGAGAATAATATTACACAAAACTATTCAGTTTGTTTGGGTATTTTTTTAAAATCAACATACTAGAGTGATGGGATTCAATTTGAAACTACACTTCTATTCCAATCGCAGTGTCGAGAAACACATTTATTACTCCAAGAAAATTTTTTACAACTTGCAGTAAATTTGATAATATGTCCATACTTCATATGAATATGAGCAATTAACTTATTGTGTAGTTATCTATGTCTTTGGGATTAAAAGAGGCTTCAGTCTAGTCATATTCCTCTATAAGTCATCCAACACATCCTTGAACCCATGTTAAAAGTTTATTAATTCTTGTCTTCTTTTCATGGTTCACTTCGCACATCAAGGTGCGATAAAGTTTTTAAGGTCTTTATGTCCTTACAATGACATCTTAAATTTGAGTTTTGTCTTCAAGAGATGGTAGTGTCTATTTTAAGGAATTTTTTTATTGTACCTTTAACAATTTTAGTGGAGAAAATTTGTGTGAATACTCATTTAACGTGTATTATTTAATCTGTACTAAAACAACAAACTTTAAAACATGTACTCAAAAACAACAATTAATATCATAGGCATAATTTTATGACTGTAAAAAAACATACTAGGATCTATAACAATTAATATAGAATGAAACATAAAGGAAAAAATCAAGCCCACTGAATACATAGTATCGCCTTATGGAAATTATTCTCCTCTAGTACCCGAAGTTTAAATGAATAGATCCCCTCAAAATGGAACAATTCTATTCACTAGTGTATTTGATACAAATACAATGGTGTCAGTGAGTCACTCAACTGGAGCAAAGTACACAAATATTTAATTGTGCAGAAGGAGAAGAAGAAGTTCAGAATTTTCGTTGTTTTAAAATGAGAGGAAGTCCCTCTATTTATAGAAAACAAAGGGTAGTGTGAACAAATGCTTATTGTGCCTTATCAGAAAGGTCACAACTCTTTCAAAAAGTTACAACCCTTCAGAAAGGTCACAACCTTTCATAAAAGTCACAACTTTTCATGAAAGTCGCTGTTTTATTAGGAAAATATATATTGGACTGGTTTAAGAGTCGCCACTTAATTTTAAGAAAAATCAAGAAAACTATTTTTTCAACAGATTAAAACAGGAAATCAATTGAAAATATAAGGGTTCAAGGTTCTTATTAACATTCTAGGAAGGTTTTAAAAGCACCTAGAATGTCCACTAATGTGGTTATCCGACGATTAACTATTTGGCTAAATTTTATTCGACTTAACTTAACTTGCAAAAAACTGAACTATTTTATAGTTAGAACTATTTTTAAAGGGGAAATATTGAAATATTGTCTAAGTGAAATATTTTGTGAAATTATTAAGTGATTAATTCAGAATGGGTCTCTTTTGGGGGTTTGCATTCTTTTAAAACCTTAAGATTATGGCAAATATTAGCAAGTAAAATGAACACAGTGAAGTAGAGAGGGAAAGAGAGTTGGGCCCAAATCTGGTTTCTGTCCGCCTGGGCCAGTATTTGGGCCCATTTTCATTTTGGGCCTTTGGCCCATTTGAGTCATCTGCACCTGTCCTAAACTAACATAAAAATAAAAATATTATTTGGGCCTTAGGCCCAATTTCACCTGTCCTAAATTCTAGCAAGATAATAGATAAGTGGGCTTAGGCCCAAAAATAACAAAATACAATTTTTGTAATAAAGAGTGGGCCTTTGGCCCAATCTTTTCAATTTCTTGCTCGATCTGCTGCATATTCTTTCAACTCTGGGACCTGTTCGTCAACTTTTATAGCTCGCCGGTTGACTCGACAAAAGGAAATTGAGCCTTTATGGCTCTTGCGAAATGCAGGAAAAGATAGGAGTTCGTAGTGAACTCGGACAGATTTCGCATGCAAGAAAAGGACACAGGTAAAGCATTAGCACTTATGGTAACGAAAGTAATAAAGTAATCATAAAAGCTATCTGACCAATGTAATCTTGACCTTAGATAGACTCTAATAAACAAATAAACTAAGATGATGGCAAATCCAAGCAATAGCCTAGCACAATATTCAAGATCATGAAAGTTGATACAATCTTATCGTTAATAGGATCAAATTCTCGTTGAAACAAGAATGAAACAGTGAAAGGGCTGAGGAGGTAGCAACTATTTAAACCAGGGAGCATTAGTGTCTAGATAACTAAATTTTCAAAAGAGACATGCTGCTCACAATTGCTAACCTAAGCCAAAATACCACAACTATTATTTAAAGACCTCACATATTTCGAACCAAAATAAAAGGGAGCCCGGGATGAGAAGAGACTACAATTATGATGACGAGAACTTGGACCGAACAAGCACGAATGACTCAAAAGGCTCAAACAGTAATTATAACTACACAAATCTTTAAAAAAAAAAAAAAAAGCTAAGAGATAAGAAAAAGTCTAAACATCTAAATGGGTTGTCAATGACTGGAACTGAAATACTAAACAACAAGTAATCAAAATTGGGAACTAAAGAAGAAATAGATATATAATCAAACTCGCAGAGCTAAATTTAAGCTAAGATAAGCCCTTTGTATCAACTATAAAATAACGAACAAACTAAGGTAAAAGAAGCTAGAGGATGGATCAGTGGCTATCCAAATAAATACAAATAGCATATAATACTGTAATAAACATGAAGGCATGCTGATACTGGCTCGAACAATCAGTTTCAAAATGGCTAAGACGTTCCAGCATTCAAAACAGTACATAAATAATAAACAAGTCATACTAGAACAGATAGAAACGGCAACATTACCCCAGTATCGGTGAGACTCTAACATTCCGAATCAGACGGAAGAGAACATCAGTCCAAAACATGAGCAAACAGAGCAGAAACATAAACCAAACAGCCATCGAAACTCAAGTTGAAATCGAAAGAACAGAAGACTACTCAAGCAGAACTAAACGGAGGTTCATTTGACTTTTCACAACAAAACCAAGCTATATCAAAACTAAGAAATGGATTTAGAATAGCAGTTCATTGCTTCATTCACAAAACTCATGATACTCTTAATTCTACAATGAACAGAGAAGAGCTAAAGCGTAAAAAAAAAAAAAAAATCATTTTACCTCTTTTGGAACAGCGACTGGGACTCGAGCAAAGGAGACAACAATTTCTTCCAAATGAGGGTCTGAGAACTTCAAAACTCAAGCCACTAATTAAAATGTCCGAACCGACTTCGAACAAAGACTCCTTTCAGAACTTAAGACTAGAGGATTGTGTTTAAATTTTCTCTAAGTGTGAAATTTTAATTGCTCAAGACACTCCCCCTTTTCTTCCTAACTTAGTTCAAAAGAATAAAAATTTTAACTCCCATAAAAGATTCCCCCCACAATGAAGAAGAGGGCAACCTTTAAAAGGACAAAAAAAGGGATTCAAAATTGGGAGGAAACGGATGAAAATCCCCCAAGAAATGGACCCACTTCGAAATTCAAATCCAAAATTCTTTTCACCATTAAAGGGAGACAAACTTTTTCTAAGATTTCTCCCCATTCCGGAAGAGGAAAGGGGAGATGGGCGACTGTAATTGACTCATTTGTCCTTGCTGCTCGACGTGGCATGATCCCGTAGCTGCAAGGACGATTCTTGCAGAAGCTCAGGACTGGAACAGCACTGCTGTTCGCCTGCTGGACTGCGTTGGACTGCTGCTGTAATCGCTGCTGACGCTTGGGAATTGTATGCGCTGTTTTGGTTTTCTTTGGAATAAGGAATGGAAAAGTGGGCCGGGTCGGGTGGTTTAAAAGTGAGTTGGGTCGGCTGAATTGGAAAGAAAATTTAGAATGGGTAATTGATGGGCTGTCTTAAGTGTTGTTTGTATTGTTGCTGTTATGTATTGTTGTATGTTATTGTATGCATATATGGGCTGGGAAATCTGGGAATGTTTTGGTGGAGGAATGGGTTGGAATAATTGGTGGGCTGAAAATTGTTGAGAAAATAGCCCAAAACTAGGTCTCAAATGGGTTTAAGGTGGGTAAGGAAATATAATTAGAACCAATTGAAGTTAAAAACTTAGTCGATGAATTCGGCCAAAATTTAAATACGATGAATTGGTACAAATTAACTAATGAGCTTCTTAATTTTAACAAAAATAAAATAATCAACTTAATTATAAACTAAATTATTTAAAATATAAACTACTAAACTAATTAACCAAATATTTGAGTAGAACTAAAACCTTTTTGAGGCGATTTTTGAATATTCATAAAATGTACTAGTTATATGTGT
>JAJOOR010014274.1:0-30543 GCA_036250505.1 Solanum acaule | reverse complement strand
CCCCCCCCCCCCCCCCCCCCTCTTTATTTTCTCTCTCTTCCACTTTTTTTTCCTTTTTGGATCTCATCTACCCTTTAAATTTTAATTTTTTTCAAGTTATGACAAAACAAGGGAGAAAAAGGAAGAAAATAACAATGACATTCTGTTATGACCCAAAAATGGACGTGATGACACTTGTCTATTCCCACCAAGACAAATCAGCATCAACCCAACGAAATGAAAGAAAAGCGGAAATATAAAGCAAAAACAAGATAAAAGCAAAAACTTATTCATTCTATTATCACCCCAAGACCTGGTTGTCACGTATACAAGCCACTAATACATAAAGTGCGGAATTAAGAAATAAGTACAAGTCTCAAGTCTTAGTTTCTTAAATAGAACAAAGCATAAAAAGAAGAACTAGAGGGCCCGTCGGAATGACAAGAAGCTACCTCTCAAGAGTACTTTGACAAACCTCGGAGATGGAATAGAAAGATCATTCACACGATACCAGGCTCAAAACCTACACAAGTGTAGAAGCAAGGAGTGAGTACCAATAACACGGTACCCAACAAGCAACCTAATAAACAAGGCAACCAGCTAGAAATCGAATATTCCTTTCATCCCAACCAAACATTCTCAAACTACAACCTGCACAGAATTCAGCCCAACCCAACAGTTCTACAATACACTGCTCATGGGCTCAATAATCACAGTCCAATAGTTACAATTCAACAACCAACAAATATCAAGTAAGTCAATCTTAACATCAAGTAAATCAATCACAAGTAAAAAGTGTATCAATCATAATTAACAAGTAAATCAAACATAAGCATCATAATGCATCAAATCACAATAATCAATCACTAGCCAACACTATTTCCCATTGGCTTTATATTATATCACTAATCGAAACCATTTCTCATCAGCTTTATATCCTATCACTAGCCAGAATTGATCTTGCCTCATATAAATCGCTAGCCAGAAATGACATCGACTGATATCAATCACTAGCCGAAAATGACCTTGTCTTTATAGCACTTATCAAAAATGACCTCGGCATCATAAGCTATCACATATCTCATCACGGTGTTGTACATCAATGCACACAAATAATATCACACTACATGAAAGAGAAAACAATATATATACAATTCAAGTCCACTTTCATGCTATCAAACATTTCATCAATCAATCAACAAGGGTTACAACAAGGCAATTCACAAACATCATGATCATCACATAGTCTTTTCAAATTCACCCCCTTTTTATTCATTAACATTAACCAAGTGAAAAATTAACCATTCACCTCATTCTCATACTCCCAACAGAAAAGTAACGAAGAGAATACACGAATTCTACTAGATACAAGATTTAGGAGATCACTTACCTTAATTCAGGCACACTATCACTCTGTAACTTGAGTCTTCCATTTTTGTACGATATTCAAATCAAAACAATCTAATCAAATAAGGATTCACAATAATATTTCAGAACTAACAACACTCATATCAATGATTTTGATAACCGGGCCAAATTGGCCCAAAAACCCATTTTTGAAAATGAAAGATATTTCTGGAATTCTGTATAAAATCACATTACCTAAAGATTTTGTGTCATGATCTAAAGTATATCCTAGATGTGAAATGGTGTAACATCCCACAACTAGAAAGAGCTAGAATTAGAATAGTCATCTTTTAGGAAAGAATGAAAATCTAGAAAATGGGTGAAGTCATGTTAAGTATGGTTTTTGGTCAATTTCAAATAACCATAACTCCTATATCAGGATGAGTTAGGTGTGCTTCCAGATACCGTAGGAAATATCGTTGAATTATCTTTCCAACGCCACTAAGTTTGTATGATTCCGAGTTTGTATGAGTGAGATATCCCCTTTGGAAGTTAGGCTGTTACGATAAGGAAAGTCCAATCCGGATTTTGGAAGGGTTTTTTGGTCTTTTCCATACCCTATTAATTTAATTTCATTTTTTGGTAATTATTTGGGGTCTAAACTGAACTTGGTCAGTTTACGCTTTATAATATTGAGTTAGGGTTTTTAGAGAAAAGAAAAGAAGAGGAGAAGAAGCAAGAATCGTCAAATTCTTGAAGCTAAGATTGTGGATTTCATCAAGGGGTGATCCCTACGAGGTATGTGAGACTTTCATAACGTTGGGTTCGTTCACCCACATGCCAAACATGTTTATTTCAGCATGAATTCGTCCTAAAAGGGTTGAAAGTTTGATGTTCTTAATATGTATTCTTGAATTTGATGTCGTTCTTGAATTGGGCTGATATTGAGAAGTTTCTGGGATCTTTACATTGAATTATAAAGTCGTTTTGAGTTAGGTTCTTAGATACATTTGTTGGGTATCTGAATCTAAAGAAAATTTGAGGAAAAGAATCGAGTTTAGGTGAATTGGGGCTGAAAAACGAAGAAGGAACAAGTCGGGCAAAATCTGTGTACCAGGTCCGCGTGTTCCTCAAATTTTGAAAATCCTCCCTCACGTCGCGGAGCAGTCACGGACCGTTCTGCCTCAAAAATTATTTTCGCGACCAAAAATTTAAATATATCTCCACGTCGCGGACCTGCTATCAGACAATTATTTCTTGATCTTTTCTCATGTTTAGCTATTTAGAAACACTCCTAAACATCATGAGATCTTTCCTATCACAAATCACAATCCTTGAATCAATAATTCAATTAAAGGAAAGTTAAGAGTCAAGTTAAGAGAAATTCATAAAGTATTTCAAAAGTCTTTCACAAATGTTTTAACTTTGTTTTAAGACTTAAGCTTTGAGTTGAGTAAAGAGCAAGAGCAAAGTTCATTTCTTCGAAATGTATATGGGAACTAAGTATTCCCAAGAGTTAAAAATGTTTTCACATTTGAGCAAGAAGGGAAACACCGATTTCCAAGAGGGCTTATAAGCTAAGTTTTGAGTAATTATCTCAAACCAAAGAAAGCAGTTTGTTTTAAAAACATATGAGCTAAGTATATTTTGGGAGTAGTATTGAGCATCGATATGGGGATGTGATTCATAATACATCAAGTCTCCATAAACCATGTAGCCATCATGGGTAGTAAAGTATTATACTTTTTAGATGATTCCTTAAGTGCTTTTTAGTATAGACTAGTGAATCCGCTTAGTTAAGGCATTTTATGCGACGACAAAGTATAGGACAGTTCTAGCAGTGTGAGCAAGACGTTGTATCACCACTTAGGCTCATTGTGGTGGTTGTCGATTAGAGAATCTCCCATAGTATTATATTACTTTTAAGTAATTTAGTTGTTATTGTATTTCTTTAAATACATTGAGTTGTCATTTACTGTTTTAAATGCTTTGTATAAACTGCACCTTTATTATTGTTTTTACTTTGCATTGAGTTGAGTTATTCATGAGTTGAGTAAAGGCAAGGTAAGTATTCCTTTCAGATTCCTTTCAAGCTTATGTTGTGTTTAGCATTCCACTCGCATACTCGTACATTGAATGTACTGATGCCAGTTGGCCTGCATCTTATTATGATGCAGACACAGGTAACCAAGATCAGCATCCAGCGCCTCATTGATCCAGTTGAGCACTTAGAGTTAGTTGGTGAGCCTCCTTGCTTTCTAGAGGACTCCTTTTTACTTAGCTTTTAGTATTTCAGTTGATAGGATGATCGGGGGTCTTGTCCCGACATCCCTCTTTGTTTTAGAGGCTTCATAGACAGTTAGTAGTTTAGTTGTCTTTACATTATTATTTCATATGTTAAGACTTAAGTTGCCTTTTTGGCCAAGTTGGATGTTTGACCTTTAAACATTCTAAGTTATTTTATTAAACAGTTGAGTAGAAGTGCATTTGATCATTGTAATAATGCTTAGAGTCTTCCGCTGAGTAAGTAAGCTAGGCCAAGGGTTGACTTGGGGCCAACAATGGTTCTCGTGTGCCAGCCACGTCTGGGGTGTAGGCTCGGGGCGTGACAAACTTGGTATCAGAGTACAGAGTTCAAGAGTCCTAGGGAGTCTATAAAGCCGTGTCTGTAGAGTCCTAATTATCGGTGTGAAGCGCGCCACAACTATAATTAGGAGGCGGCAGTACTTAGGAAATTATCTCGATTATTTCACACTCATTTCGTGCGTTAGAGTTTATCTCTAAAAAGTTCCTTCTAATTCATGCTTGTGCGTGTGTTTCAGTTAATCATGCCTCCACGAAGAGCTGTTAAAGGTCGTCATGCTAGGCGTAATGTTAAGGAGCAAGGGGTACCCAATGCACTTGAAGTACAACCCAAAGCGGAAGTTACCAATGCTGAGTTCAGGGAAGTGATAAGAATGTTGAGTCAAGTTGTGACCAACCAAGCTGGGCAGAGAGAGAACCGACAGGAAGGGAATGATACTTCGAGGATTCGTGAGTTCTTGAGGATGAATCCTCTAAGTTTCTCTAGTTCAAGCACTACTGAGGATCCAAAGAACTTTATTGAGGAGCTGCAAAAGGTGTTTAAGGTCATGCACATTGCAGATGTTGAGCGAGTTGAACTAGCTGCATATCAACTGAAGAATGTAGATAGGACTTGGTTTGACCAGTAGAAGAAGGGTAGAGTTGAGGGAGCACCACCTACGAGTTGGGCTTATTTTGAGGAGGCCTTCTTGGGGCATTTCATCCCCCGAGAATTGAAAGAGGCAAAGGTACAAGAGTTTCTTACTCTTAAGCAAGATTCATTAAGTGTTCATGAGTATGGGTTGAAGTTCACCCAACTATCCCGTTATGCTCCGGAGATAGTTGCGGACATGAGGAGTAGGATGGGTCTATATGTTATTGGGTTGTCTCGTCTGTCAAGTAAGGAAGGTAGGGCTGAGATGCTAATTGGGGATATGGATGTATCAAGGTTGATGGTCTATGTGCAGCAGGTTGAGGAAAAGAAGCTGAGGGATAGGAAGGAGTTCAGAAATAAGAAAGTTAAGACAGGAAATGAGTCTGGGCAGCAAAGAAGTAATATGAACCGTTCGTCCTTTCAGCAAAAGCAAAAGGGACCTACTCCATCATCTGCTAGTGCACCTGCACCCAGAAACAAAGGTGAGTATAATGGTCAGAAATCGCAGAACTTCAAAGCTAGACCTGCGCAGTCTCAGGGTAGTGTTGCACAAGGAAGTAACTGGGCTCCTGTATGTGCTAAGTGTGGTAGAACCCACCCAGGTAAGTGTCACGATGGTTCCATATGTTGTTTCAAGTGTGGACAAGAGGGTCACTTCATGAAAGAGTGCCCTAAGAACCTCCAAGGTAGTGGAAATTAGGGCAATAGAGCCCAATCTTCATCAGTTGCTCCACCAGAAAGGGCTGCACCTATAGGGGATACTTCCGGTACTGGTGGAGGAGCAAACTGCCTCTATGCGATCACTAGTCGTCAAGAGTAAGAGAATTATCCAAACGTTGTCACTGGTATGATCAAAGTCTTTTCTCTTGATGTTTATACTTTGCTAGACCTAGGAGCAAGTTTATCTTTTGTAACTCCTTATGTTGCAAATAATTTTGATGTTCTTCTTGAGAAACTTTGTGAACCCTTCTATGTTTCTAAACCTGTTGGGGAGTATATTCTAGCTGAGCGAGTATATAGAGATTGTGTCATTTCCATCAATCACAAGAACACCATGGCTGATTTAGTTGAGTTAGACATGGTGGATTTTGATGTCATTCTAGGTATGGACTGGCTTCATGCCTGTTATGCATCCATAGATTATAGAACTCGAGTTCTCAAGTTCCAGATTCCAAATGAGCCAGTCATAAAGTGGAGTAGTAGTTCAGCAGTGCCTAAGGGTCGTTTCATTTCGTACCTTAAGGCGAGAAAGTTAGTTTCTAAGCGTTGTGTCTATCACTTAGTTCAAGTTAATGACTCTAGTGTTGAGATACCTCCCATTCAGTCAGTTCCAATAGTAAAAAAGTTTCCATAAGTCTTTCCAGATGATCTACCTGGAGTCCCTCCTGAGAGAGAAATAGACTTCGGCAAGACATTCTTTTAGATACTTGTTCTATATCTATTCCGCCATATAGAATGGCACCAGGCCAGCAGAGTTGAAAGATCTTTTAAATAAGGGCTTTATTCGACCAAATATCTCACCTTGGGGCGCTTCGGTCTTATTTGTGAGAAAGAAAGATGGTTCCCTTAGGATGTGTATAGATTACCGTCAACTGAACAAGGTTACCATCAAGTACAAGTATCCTCTTCCGAGAATCGATGATCTCTTCGATTAGTTTCAGGGTGTTACCTGTTTCTCTAAGATAGACCTCAGATCTGGATACCATTAGTTGAAAGTAAGGAAATGTGATATTCCAAAGACAACATTCAGGACCCTTTATGGTCATTATGAGTTTCTAGTCATGTTGTTCGGTTTAACTAATACGCCTGTAGCATTCATGGACCTTATGAATAGAGTATTCAAGCCTTATTTAGATATGTTTGTTATCGTGTTTATTGATGACATTCTAATCTATTCGAGGAATGAGGAAGATCATACTAGCCATCTCAGAATAGTTTTTCAAACTTTGAAAGATAAGGAGTTATATGCTAAGTTCTCGAAATGTGAGTTTTGGCTTTAGTCTGTGGCATTCTTGGGCCACATAGTTGTTGGTGATAATGGAATTAGAGTTGACACTCAGAAAATAGAGACAGTGCAGAATTGGGCCTAGACCTACATCTCCAATTGATATTAAGAGTTTCTTAGGGTTGGCTGGATATTATAGAAGGTTTGTCGAGGGATTCTCGTCTATTTTGTCTCATTTGACCAAGTTGACTCAGAAAACAGTGAAGTTTCAATGGTCTGAAGCTTGTGAGAAAAGCTTTCAGGAATTGAAAAAAGGTTGACTACTGCCCCAGTATTAACCTTACCAGAAGGTATGCAAGGCTTTGTGGTCTATTGTGATGCGTCTAGAGTTGGTTTGGGTTGTGTGTTAATGTAGAATGGCAAAGCTATAGCTTATGCCTCAAGATAGTTGAAAGTTCATGAGAAGAATTACCCAACCCATGACTTAGAGTTGGCTGCCGTAGTTTTTGCTTTGAAGATATGGCATCATTACTTGTATGGTGTTCATGTGGATGTGTTCACCGATCACAAGAGTCTTCAGTATGTGTTTACTCAGAAAGATCTTAATCTTAGACAAAGCAGGTGGTTATAATTACTCAAGGATTATGACATGAGTATTCTTTATCACCCAAGTAAAGCAAATGTTGTTGTTGATGCTTTAAGCAGGTTGTCCATGGGTAGTACCGCCCATTTTGAGGAAGATAAGAAAGAACTAGCAAAGGATGTGCATAGACTTGCACACCTGGGAGTTCGCCTAATAGATTCCACGGAAGGAGGAGTAGTGGTGATGAATGGGGCTGAATCATCATTAGTCAGAAATAAAAGGAAATTAAGACTAAGATCCTATTTTGCTTGAACTAAAGGAAAATGTTCATAAGCAAAAAGTAATGGCTTTTGAATAAGGGGGAGATGGTGTATTGAGGTATCAAGGTAGGTTGTATGTACCAATGGTGGATGAACTCCAAGAAAAGATCATGGATGAAGCTCATAGCTCCATATATTTCATTCATCCGAGTTCCACAAAGATGTATCATGATTTGAGAGAAGTTTATTGGTGGAGTAGTATGAAGAAGGGCATTGCAGAATTTGTGGCTAAGTGTCTGAATTGCCAACAAGTTAAAGCAGAGCATCAAAGGCCCGGTGGTTTGGCTCAGAATAAAGAACTTCCGAAATAGAAGTGGGAGATGATCAATATGGACTTCATCACAGGTTTACCAAGGTCTCACAGGCAGTATGATTATATTTGGGTGATTGTTGATAGAATGACAAAATCAGCCCACCTTTTACCGGTAAGGACTACCTATTCAGCAGAAGACTATGCTAAATTGTATATTCAAGAGGTAGTTAGAATCCATGGGGTGCTAGTTTCGATTACGAGGTGCACAATTTACTGCACAGTTCTAGAAATATTTTCAGAAAGGCTTGGGTTCAAAGGTGAACTTAAGTACTGTCTTTCATCGTCAGACAAATGGGCAAGCAGAGCGTACTATTTAGACTTTAGAAGACATGTTGAGGGCTTGTATGATTGATTTCAAGGGTAATTGGGAAAATCACTTACCTCTCATTGAGTTTGCGTATAACAATAGTTACCACTCTAGCATCCATATGGCTCCTTATGAAGCTCTTTATGGGAGAAGATGCAGATCTCCTATTAGATGGTTTGAAGTTGGTGAAGTTGGGTTTATAGGACCAGACTTAGTTCATCAAGCTATGGAAAAGGTGAAAGTTATTCAAGAGAGGTTGTAAACACCGCAAAGTCATCAGAAATCCTACACTGATGTTATGAGAAGAGAGTTAGAGTTTGAAGTAGATGATTAGGTATA
The DNA here is from genome assembly GCA_036250505.1 of Solanum acaule. Lineage (NCBI taxonomy): Eukaryota > Viridiplantae > Streptophyta > Magnoliopsida > Solanales > Solanaceae > Solanum > Solanum acaule. The sequence continues at coordinate 22,193 of JAJOOR010014274.1, read as the reverse complement.
CTTGAAAGTTTCACCCATGAAGGACGTTATGAGGTTTGGTAAGAAGGGGAAGCTTAGTCCCCGGTATATTGGCCCTTACAGAATATCCAAAAGGGTTGGTAATGTAGCTTTATGAGTTGGAGTTACCACAAGAGTTAGCTGCGGCAAATCCGGTATTTCAAATCTCTATGTTGAAGAAGTGCATGGCTGATCCTTTATTGATTATACCAACTGAAGATATTGGGATCAAGGATAGCTTGTCTTATGAGGAGATTCCTGTTCAAATTCTAAATCGCCAAGTTCACAAGTTGAGAACAAAAGAGGTAGCATCAGTCAAAGTCCTTTGGAGGAACCAATTTGTTGAGGAAGCTACTTGGGAAGTTGAGGAAGATATGAAGAGGAGATATCCACATCTCTTCGAATCCGGAAAAATTCCATACCAAGGTACTAATTCTCTTCTTAGTACTCTTTAATTGATATACCTGATGTGTTAGATTTGATTGTTGGGTGTTTGAGCTAATTGTTAGATGTTACACCCTTAGCCTAGTAAGAGTAATCTCATTCGAGGACGAATGTTCGCAAGGGGGAGATATTGTAACATCCCACAACTAGAAAGAGCTAGAATTAGAAATAGTCATCTTTTTGGAAAGAAAGAAAATCTGGAAAATGGGTGAAGTAATGTTAAATTGGTTTTTGGTCAACTTCAAATGACCATAACTCCTAGCTCAGGATAAGTTAGGTATCCTTCCAGATACCGTAGGAAAGATCATTGAATTATCTTTCCATCGCCGTTGAGATTGCGCGATTCGAGTTCGTATGAGTGAGATATACCCTTTGGAAGTTGGGCTATTAGGATAAGGAATGTCCAATCCGGATTATGGAAGGGTTTTTTGGTCTTTTCCATACCCTATTATTTTGATTTCATTTTTTGGTAATTAGTTGGGGTCTAAACTGAACTTGGTCAATTTATGCTTTACAATATTGAGTTAGGGTTTTTAAAATAGAGAAAAAAAGAGGAGAAAAGAGGAGAAGAAGGAAGAATCGTCAAATTCTTGAAGCTAAGATTGTGGATTTCGTTAAGAGGTGAACCCTACGAGGTATGTGAGACTTTCATAACGTTGGGTTGGGTTCGTTCACAAACATGCCAAACATGTTTATTTTAGTGTGAATTTGTCCTAAAAGGGTTGAAAGTTTGATGTTCTTGATATGTATTCTTGAATTTGTTGTTGTTCTTGAATTGGGTAGATATTGAGAAATTTCTAGGATCTTTACGTTGAATTATAAAGTCGTTTTGAGTTAGGTTATTAGATACATTTGTTGGGTATCTGAATCTAAAGAGAATTTGGGGAAAAGAATTGAGTTTAGGCGAATTAGGGCTGGAAAGCGAAGAAGGAACAAGTCGGGGAAAATCTGGGTACTAGGTCCGCGTCGCGGACCTGTTCCTCAAATTTGGAAAATCCTCCCTCGCGTCACAGAGCGGTCACGGACCGTTCTGCGACCAAAAATTTAAATACATCTCCGTGTCGCAGACCTACTATCAGACAGTGATTTCTGTATCTTTCTCATGTTTAGCTATCTAGAAACACTCCTAAACATCATGAGATCTTTCCTATCACAAATCACAATCCTTGAATCCATAATTCAATTCAAGGAAAGTTAAGAGTCAAGTTAAGAGAAATTCATAAAGTATTTCAAAAGTCTTTCACAAATGTTTTAACTTTGTTTTAAGACTTAAGCTTTGAGTTGAGTAAAGAGCAAGAGAAAAGTTCATTTCTTCGAAATGTATACGGGAACTAAGTATTCCCAAGAGTTAAAAATGTTTTCACATTTGAGCAAGAAGGGAAACACCGATTTCCAAGAGGGCTTATAAGCTAAGTTTTGAGTAATTATCTCAAACCAAAGAAAGAAGTTTGTTTTAAAAACATATGAGCTAAGTATATTTTGGGAGTAGTATTGAGCATCGATATGGGGATGCGAGTTCATAATACCTCAAGTCTCCATAAACCATGTAGCCATCAAGATATTAAATGATCATACTTTTTAGATAATTCCTTAAGTGCTTTTTAGCATAGACTAGTGGATCCACTTAGTTAAGGCGTTCTATGCAACGACAAAGTATAGGACAGTTCTGGCAGTATGGGCAAGACGTTGTATCACCACTTAGGCTCATAGTGGTGGTTGTCGATTAAAGAATCTCCCACGGTATTATATTACTTTTTAAGTAATTTAGTTGTTATTGTATGTCTTTAAATACATTGAGTTGTCATTTACTGTTTTAAATGCTTTGTATAAACTGCACCTTTATTGTTGTTTTTACTTTGCATTGAGTTGAGTTATTCATGAGTTGAGTAAAGGCAAGGTAAGTGTTCCTTTCAAATTCCTTTCAAGCTTATGTTGTGTTTAGCATTCCACTCGCATACTCGTACATTGAATGTACTGATGCCAGTTGGCCTGCATCTTATTATGATGCAGACACAGGTAACCAGGATCAGCATCCAGCGCCTCATTGATCCAGTTGAGCACTTAGAGTTAGTTGGTGAGCCTCCTTGCTTTTCGAAGGACTCCTTTTTACTTTGCTTTTAGTATTTCATTTGTTAGGATGATCGGGGGTCTTGTCCCGACATCCCTCTTTGTTTTAGAGGCTTCATAGATAGTTAGTAGTTCAGTTGTCTTTACATTATTATTTCATATGTTAAGACTTGAGTTGCCATTTTGGCCAAGTTGGATGTTTTCCCTTTAAATATTCTAAGTCATTTTATTAAACAGTTGAGTAGAAGTGCATTTGATCATTGTAATAATGCTTAGAGTCTTCCGCTGAGTAAGTAAGTCAGGCCAAGGGTTCGCTTGGGGCCAGCAATAGTTCTCGAGTGCCAGCCATGTCCGGGGTGTAGGCTCGGGGCGTGACACATGACGTATAAGACTTCGAGAGTCCCTACACAAGCCACTTAGCATACTTCATACAAGATAATAGAAATAAAAGAGTTTAAGAGGTAGCATTTCATACAAAAGAGTTTGACAAAAGCGGAAGTCTAAACATAAGTCTCAAAGCCATATATTACATCTTAAGGAAAGTTATTGTGACGTAATATATACATCACATACAAATTCTAAAAACAGTAATAAGAAAATACATATAAGAGTGACATTGTCCTCGGAGTATGAGGACTCACCAAGTCTTCAAGTTGCTAATACAATCAACTAGCCACGAACGGAGGGAGAAGAGTCGTCAATCCCTACATTAGTTAAACAGTGTATGCATAAGTATGCATTAGTTTATGAAATGTACTATGTATGAGGGGAATGCAATAAAACATGAGACGTGATCATAAAGGGGAGATAATCGAAAATATGAAATGCATGACCGAGTTAAGACATAGTATAATCATTTAAGAAAATTCATTAAATCATGAACATGCTCAATGCATCTTTAAATCATAAAGGAAGCCTCATCAAACATTAGTAATTAACTTAGTTTGTTTTGTGGAAAGCTTACCATTAACCGACATAGACCATGTGAGATATAACATGGAACCCGGTATATCCCTCATACCGAAAGAAGGGGAACTGCTTAACAAGGTAGAATCCATACACATCATATCATATGTTATATGTGGATCCACTAGCTAGTTCATTTAAGGCAACTCCTACAGAGGCACATAGCTTAGGACTAGAGGTTGCTACTAGAGACTAACCTAATTGAGCCTCCACCTCAAAGCCACCCGGTGCTAAGTAAAAATCTCACGAAATAGTCATTAATCATATCCATATTCTCATCCATGGAAAGGTACAAGTAAGATACTAATCCAAGCTAGAAACATCATAGAGTAGCTCATTAGACCATGCGTGAGAAAACTTTTCACCATCCATGATCTTTTCAAAATAGCTTTATAAGGCCCATAGTCATTAAATTCATACTAAAAATGCCCTACTACTAATGAAAATGGTTTTAAAAGTGTGATCTATAATCATTGATGGCATATCCGGATACCATACTAATCAAGACCAAATTTAGAAAAATAGCCCAAAAGCACTGAGGGAAAATCTAGATGTCATTCATGTCATATGGCCAAACTTCATAGAACATATAGATACCTTCATCTATAAGCTTACTTAAGTCATACGCATTGATTTCATGAAAATAGGCATGACTTCATAAAAATATATTCATAGATTCAAGCTTCTTCATAAATTCATGTAAGTTAAGGTTCATAATCAAAATTGATAGATCAATGCATGGGTTCACATTAAATTAGTTGAAAAGCATGTAATTAAGTCAAAATCATCAAAATAAGATCATAATCAAGCAATTGAATACATACAAATAGAACACACGAGGAATTGAATGAAAACCTAATCAATTTTTGGAAAATGGAATTGGAGAATTGAAGAAACTTTGGGGACTCAATGGGTGATTGGGACCGATTGATGAACTCCCTACATACCTTGATTGAAGCCTTAAGCAATGATGAAGAAATGAGACTTGAACTTGAACAACCCTATCTTCTTCTTTCTTGATCTGGTGAGAAGATTTTTGGAGAGAACCTTGGAGAGACTTTAGGAATTTGAGAAAATGATAAGTTGAGGGAAATTTCTAAGGGTGAAGCGTATTTATATGGCTAAGATTTAGGAGTAAAACGACGTAGTTTAGGCATTAATCAATTAGGAAAAAGACTTAAAAGCCCATAAAAAATAACTGATGATTCGACCTACGATCCGTATTGATCAACCGTAGACCAAGTATTAGGACCTTAAAAATTACCTATCTTTGACTAAACCCATGTACAGCTCGTAGGTCTTCCCATGGTCCGTACATGCCAACTGTAGAAATCAACTTTAAGCTTTAAGATTTCACTAAGTCTGGGGTCACCTACGAGACATATCTACGACTCATACATGGAATGAGAGGTCGTCCGAGTGAACCGTACAAAGGGTATTGGGACTTGTTTTGAAAATTGTATTTTCCTCATTCTTACGGTTGCCACCTACGACCCGTAGATGCTTCTACGGTCCGTAGATGGAAACTGTAGACATAGCCTGCAACCTAGAAGTTCATTTTCTTTCTTTTCCAAATTCTGAGGTGTTACATTTTGAAAATCTATAGTTAAAATATCATTGGAAAACGAGCTGAAATCATGCTCAAAACTCTAATTTACTTAAAACACAAGTTCATGAGAAAAACCCTCAATACTCGGATCTGAAACCCCTACTCAAATTTGAAATGTTTCGTGAAAAAAAATCTTACACATGCTTAGGGAAGTTCAAATATGAAATTTCATCAAAAGTGGAGTTAAATCGGCCTTGAAATCCTCAATTTATCAAACTTTAACTTTACCCCGAAAAACTCAAATTCTCAAGCTTATACGCGGTTAATATGATGAAAATAATTGATGAATCAATAAGTTTATGTCAAAATCAGTTTACCCATAACATAAGGATCCTAAATATACATTTTTCATCAAAATCAGAGTTTAAATCGATAAAACTGTAATTTCCCCCAAAAATTACACGGATAAGGAAAGAATACCATTTGAAGCAGTGTTTTCGAAAAAGTTTTTTGGGGAGAGTTTCGGGACGGGGCGTACCAAAAACGTTCCGGGGCGCAAATGAAAAAAAGACGTAGATCCATAGAGCGTAAGCTCAAAACGTAAAAACGTAAGCCCTAGGCGTAAACACGTATGCACTGACCTTTTTTTTTTTTTGTGGGTTTTGAATCCTTTTTGCTTTAAATCATATATTTTTTATTGTTGGTGTAATGATATTTCTCAAATAGTAATTGTAATACTTTTTTTCTTCGTTATTGGTTATTAATACCTTGCTCAAATAAAAATCATAATCATTTTTTTCTATATATTATAAGTTATTTATCAAATTTATTTGAATTTTTTTTGAAAATTTTACTTTTTCTTATTTTCTTAGAAATAAATAAAATTGAATATACAAAAGACTACGCCCTGTAGATCCATAAGACTTACGCCCCGTGTCTCGGGGGTTAAGTCTCACCCCGTACTACATAAACGTCTCACCTCACGCCCCCACCTTTTAAAACACTGATATGAAGAAGTCATGAGAAACTACTGAAATGAGGATTGGATACTTACCCCATATAATAAAACGAGAACAATGCCGCAAGAACCACTTCATTCCGAGCTCTAGAACTCTCAATATGCTAAGAATACCAAATGAACACAGTCTGAAATTTTAAATAGTTAAACAACAGTAGTTGCACCAGCAAACCAACAACTTTTATTACACTAAAAAGGCCGTAAATTCCTCATACGATAGTTAAATTATCCGATTATTTTTCCTAAATGTCTTAAATAATGATACGGATATGCTTGTCCAATCGAAACTCAATTTCGTGCTCATTTGCCTAGTCAAATATCATTTCTGCTTGATAAATAATTATTTCATAATCACGATAAAAATCTAATCTCGGCTTAGCGAAAATGAACCAAACTTTACAACTCATTCCTATAATTCATGCTCACACTTTCAAAAGTTTCGAAATAATTTTTTTATCATTAAAATTAAACGAACCTTTTAAATGAAAAAAATTATTGAAACAATGTCAAAGCACCCAAAAAGCTTAAAAACTCCTCAAACCTCATCCGAAACCTCCCGAACACAAACTAGATATGCTACTACCTTAGTAATGATATTTCGGAGTCAACAAAATCATCAAAACATCCAAACAAGGTCACCTTAACCCGACGCTGACCAAAGTCAACTTTAACTTAAGAATCTCCAAATTTCCAAGTAAGGACATGAAACTCATCTAAAAACTTTAGGAACTGAACCAAACATTCAACTAGACCAAATATCACCATTTGGACCTAGTGAATTCATCAAAACTCAAAAATGACCTTTCTAACCTCAAGCATTGACTAAATCAAACTTTAACCTTAACTTTATGTGCATCTCATCTAATGACTCAAAATCAAATCAAAAGCATTGAGACCAAGCCAATGGTCGTACTAACCCAAAAGTCATGTTTCGAAGCTGATGGAACTGACAGAATTCCATATCGAGACTTGTAGCTCTGGTTGTTATCAAAAACCACTTTTAATAACTTTAACTCTCCAAAACTCTAAAACTTCCAAAAATCAAAACTTTACAATCAAATTTCAAAATCAACTTCATAAACTGATCAAATAAGACTCGGGACACTATCGAGAGGGGTAAAATAGTAATTTTCTAAAAATAACCTTCGGGGTCATTACACATTCATATTGAGATAATTAGTTTAATTAGAGATGATTTAATTAAGCAACTATGCATGTATTATTACTGCAGTTTTTATGTACCCATTTTTAAAAAAAAAATGAAAATAAACTTTTTCTCATATCCCCACCCCACCCCACCCCATTATAATAATATCACGATTAAAATAATATAAACATGTAATTTTTGTTTTAAATTTGAGTTTCTAATATCCTAACTAAGAATAAGAGATTAAAAAAAGGAATAAAAAAAAGGTATGAACAAGGCAATCTAATAATTGATAGAAATTTTATATTAATTAAAAAAACATCCTCTTTTGATAGGCAATCAGACGACGCGAATATGGATTATGGATTTTAGTAGAATCCCAATTATGAGTTGGGTTATGACAAGTTAGGTGTTGATTTAAAATATGTCAATAGAAAGATATCATGAAATTAATAATTTTTTTCAAGCATATTTGGGTCATAATATTGATCATATGTGATATTTTATTAGGAGAAACTACATAACTAGACATACTTCACTACCATATATATTATTATCACCTATACTTTCAAAATATTATGTATTATACCACTACTTAAGAGTTCCTACCATATATTGAGAAAGATATACTTAGATACATGTATTTTTGCTTCCATATACACTAACATAGGGAGAGAGACGAGCGAGATGTAGAGGTAGGCAAACAAGATTTTTTTATGTACCCCAAATACATGTGAATCACACTAGATACATATATTTGTATGTATCTGGTGTGATTCACATGTACCTCGTCTCCATAAGAAAGTAGTGAGCGAGATGAGAGAGAGGCGTGGGGGGAGAGCGAGATTTGTTATGTATGTCTGATACATATGAATCCACTTGGATACAATGCATCTAGAATAAATTTGACCCCATGTATCTTTAGATACATATATTTAGACGTATCTGAATGTCTCTATACAAACCAAAATCTAATAAGATACGTAATATTGCAAACTAGAGCCTATCTAAATAATTAACTCCTAAACTAGTGAGATTTATGTAAGTTTCCCTTTTCATTATTTTTTTGAGAAGGGTTAAAATTCAAACCAATTGGATTAGGCAACATAATAAATAAATATCTAATAATTTTACTTTAGAAGTTAAAAGTAAGGGCGAATATGAGCCAGAGAGTAAATATTGATGATATTTTAAAGGGAAATTTTCGCATATATCCACTCGAAAATAACTTAATTATGCTACATAGCTATAGTTTGCTAATTAAGATTCATAGCTACATGTTGAGGGAGGAGAGAGGCGAGCGAGAGAGGGCAGAGAGTGGAGAGAGGCGAATTGTATATGTATATATGTCATCATATAAGTATACCTGTCAAATAATTGGATATATGTAACTGATATACATATGTATTTGTATATCTTGCGAGCGAAATTGGGAGAGGGAGGAGAGAGGCGAGCGAGATTGGGAGAGGGAGGAGAAAAACGAGTGAGAGAGGGCAAAGAGTGGAGAGAGGCTAATTGTATTTGTATATCTGTTATATAATTGTGTATATATGTATAAAAAAATTGTATTTGTATATGTATAAGCGACGTAATTACAACTAAAAATAAGTTGTGAGCCGTAATTAATTTTAAACTATGATTATGTTAGCTAATTAACTAGTATATATTTGCTTATCTGCATAATTTTTCCAATTTTTAAGTCAAAAAATTAATGTCTAAAAAATGGATGAAGAATAATATTGGGATAATTTCAAAGACCTCCCTCCAGGTTTCGCTCTATAATACTCACCTCCCCTGTGGTTTACTATATTACGTTTACCTCCTTTATTTTCATTTTCTTGTAACCATTCTTTAAACCTATTTAAAATAAATACAAATTAATTTAGATTTGACAATTTTACCCTTCTATATATTAATTTCTTCATATTAATAAATATTATATAAAAAAAATTTACTCATGTAACAAATACTTTAAAAATAAATTAGCACAAATAAATTTTCTTAAGAATTAAAAGTCCTCTTCTCTTCAAACTTCCAATTTATCAGTCTTGTTCAATTTTTCTCCATTCTTCTTCGCAAAAGTCAGCCCTCTTCCCTGCAAAAGCAAGCAAATTAGGTATTCTTCTTCAAATCTCATATCATTGCTAATGCAGACTAAGTATTCTTATTTTGTAGATTTTGATTCTACATCTCATATAAAATACTCCTTTTGTCTATCGGATAATTATGTTTTTCACCCTAAGTATTTAGTTTAGGTCTTATGGTTTGATGTGATCTAAAATCGAGTATAGTTAATATTTGGTGAAAATGGTGGGTCAGTTTGAATGAAGACTTTGATCTTTGTTTGATAAAAAAATACGTGTGTGTATATATATATATATATATATATATATATATATAGTATTAATGTATTTGTGATCTTTTACTTTTAAAGTATTTGTTAATGAGTTATTTTTTTATATAATATTTATTAATATGAAGAAATTAATATATAGAAGAGTAAAAATGTCAAATCTAAATTAATTTATATTTATTTTAAATAGGTTTAAAGAATGGTTACAAGAAAATGAAAATAAGAGAGATAAACATAATATTGTAAATCACAAAAAGTTGAATGTTATAGAGGGAAATTTGGAGGGAGGTCCTGAAATTATCCCATAATTTTATAGCAATACAAATAATTAAGGAAACATAATTAAAATTTAGTCAATTTTAAAACTTGTTTAACCCTTTTGACTCTGTTGTTGTACTATTTCAGGGTTTTATGCTATCGATCTTCTTCCTGCACGATCGAAATGCTTGTCCGATTTGATTTCCGTTCTCTCTTCTTCCCTAAACTCCCCGTCCGTTTACTCCGCTTCTTCTGCTCTTCACAACTTCAGCCAACGCCGCCGGAACTTCCCCAATTTGAACCCTCAAACGACGCCGACTTAATTTCTCAGTTACTCCTCCAACACCACAATCCATTTCACGCCATGGAATCTTCTCTTCAGCTCCATGGCATTTCCTTCACCCCTTTCCTTGTCCATCAGACTCTCATCCGACTCAAAAACTCTTCTAAAGTTGCCCTCTCCTTCTTTCACTATTCCCAATCCCAACCCAATTCCGACACCGACACCTCCACTGCTTTCAATCTCCTCATCGACATTCTATGCAAAGTCCGCCAGTTCGATGTTGCATGGCAGCTTATTATTCAAATGGACCAGAAATCTGTAAAAACTGATTTCACTACTTTCTATGTGTTGATCCGTAGACTTATCTCTGCTGGCTTTACCCGCCAAGCTATTCGGACTTTTAGTGAAATGCACGTATTTCTTGATCAATACGGTGAAGATGAAGTATGGAAATTGTATTTTAGTTATCTTCTTGATACTCTTTGTAAATATGGATATGTTAAGGTGGCTACTGAAGTTTTTAATAAAGAGAAATGGAGATTGGAGCTCAACTGTAAGGTTTATACTATTCTGATTTATGGTTGGTGTAAAGTGAAGAATGTAGAGATGGCTCGGAGGTTTCTTGGGGAGATGCTGGATAAGGGAATTTTTCCAAACGTGGTGAGTTTCAATGTGTTATTGAATGGAATTTGCAGGAGAGCGAGTTTGCATCCGGATGGTAGGTTTGACAAGGTAATTAGGGAAGCAGAGAAGGTGTTTGAAGAAATGACTGAAAGAGGTGTGGAACCAGATGTGACCAGCTATTCCATACTCCTCCATGTTTATAGCCGGGCTCATAAGCCTGAGTTATCACTTGAGAAATTAAGGATTATGAGACGCAAAGGGATATGCCCGAATATTGTGACATATACCTCAGTTATCAAGTGTCTCTGCACTTGTGGTAGGATTGAAGATGCGGAGTTGTTACTCGAGCAAATGGTTTCTAATGGGGTGACTCCCACATCCACAACTTACAATTGTTTCTTTAAAGAGTTCAAAGGGAGGAAGGATGTTGATGGTGCGTTGAGGTTGTACGGGAAAATGAAGCAGGGCTCCCTCTGCTCACCTAGCGTGAGTACATTCAACATCTTGTTGGGGATGCTATTAAAACTAAGTCGAATAGGGCTGGCAAGAGATATTTGGGACGATATGAAGGATTCTGGAGCAGGGCCTGATTTGGATTCATATACATTGTTGATCCATGGATTTTGTGAGAAACAAAAATGGAAAACTGCCTGTGAATTCTTTATGGAAATGATAGAAAAGGGGTTTCTGCCACAGAAAGTCACCTTCGAGACACTTTATAGAGGCTTAATACAATCCAATATGCTGAGGACTTGGAGAAGGTTAAAAAAGAGGCTTGATGAGGAATCAATAACTTTTGGTTCAGAATTTGAAAACTATCACCTCAAGCCTTATAGAAGGTAATCTGATGAAGTTCTGAAAGGGGTACAAGGCTTAACAATCTGATGTCAAGCTAAAGAGCTAACTGATATTTCCTGATTAATGGGGAGCTATTTATAATTGATGATGTAACAGACATCAAGGACAGAAGTAAGATTCTTAGGCTTTAGTTCAGGCTGTAAGGGGTGATGCCTGGCACATTAAATGAGACACTCTTCATCTCAATGGCCCCCTATGTACCTACAACCACATGCACTTCCTCCTTACCACTAATCTCAAGGAGGAACATTCTCCCAACCAAGTAGTGCAATGAGTCAGGATTGGAAGCTGTTCAAGCAAATGATGGACAAAAATACCCAAACGGATGCTCAAATGGCTTCTCTCACGACTTCCATCGGCAATCTTGAAGTGCAAACGAGCCAAATTTCTCAAGCCCTCAACTCTAGACCGAAAGGTTCTCTACCAAGTAATATGGTGGCTATAATCCTAAAGGTACTGAGGAGAGAAAATGGAAAACTTTGGGGTAATGTCAACAAAATATAAAGAAAATCCACTACTCATCTTCAGTTTTGGAGAGGATGAGTAAGAAGGCAATGGAATGCTGCTGAATGTTAAGTGTATTGTTTTTTAAATCCTTTTTGTAGTGCATAGAGTGTTGGGTGTTTTTCCTCCTTATCTTTGGTTGCCTTCGTTTTAAAATGTATACATCCAATTCATCGTTTTTTCCTTACAATGTGCTGGTCAATCTTTTCTTCTTACTGTTCCTACTGCTGAATGTTCCAATCTGCAGTTCGGGACCTTAGAGCTCAACTCAAGCTGCCATCTATGCTGGTAGTAGTAATACTTTTTCTTACTCATAAATCTGCTGTCTGTATGCTCTGAAATATGAAACCAAAAAAGGAGGGGGGATAGAATGTTTGTTATTCCCTGCCGTTAGTCAATTGTTTTGGTGATTTTGTCCACTTTTCTCCTTAAAAAAGGAGTCCTATGTTTGTAATCTCTATGTGTTGTATGTAGCTTGCTTTGTATCACACAGTGTGTTGCTTGGTATGGGAGTAGCATTTTAGGAGTTCGGCTAGACTTTGATTATGATGCCATTGGCTGTTGCTGCTGCTCCATGAGTTATGGAGAAGTTAAGCATTAATGCTGAATGTTGCAGAAATCTGAAAGAATGTTCAAGTAGTTTGATGTGTATTGCGGAACTGTCAACCATCAGAAGTCAGGTCTGTTCTTCTCCCACCTGGCTACCCTCCATAAAAATAGAGAACTAACATAATTAGGGTTGTAAATTGTAAATTTGCAAGGGCTATCATGTATAGGAATGGTTTTTATCTGTGTTACTATTTGTTGATACTTTAGATGCAAGTTCCGCTTTTCGCCTCCAGACTAATGGAGGAGATAGAAACTGGAGGGTAAGAGCAGCATTTATCTAACATCAAACCAGCCAATTAGATAGAATTCTCTTAGGAACTTCCAATGGTGAGCTGGACCTCTTATCTACTTGAACCATTCTGCCTAACCCTAATGTAGATCCTACTAGCTTATTTTGGATTCTAAATTTTTACGAAAAAATGTGGTCCTCAGTGGCCATTTGTTCCTTTGCGTCTATACAACTTATTAAGGGACATATTTCTTTTTATTGTAATCAATTTGTGAAGCTGCACTATTTTTCCAACAACACCCTCATAATCACACAATTATCAAAAAACAGAGGAGCTGTTATTATTGTTATTGCATTTAATGGGTGGTGATTTCCTTGCATTTCAACTCTCCTTTGACAGGAATGCTCACACTCAAGATTAGCATCTTATTTCCACTCTCCTATGTTCTATTCCCCCATCCTAGTTTCTAAAAGTTTTAGTCATTCCTAGTTGAATATACCAAAAGCATATCATGCACACATGCCGTATGCCTCCTTTGCTGATTTCTCTAAGATTTAAACTTGAATTTTCTTGATGATGGCCTAATAGATCTTCATGTTATGAGAGAACAGATGATACTAAGACCAAAGTTTCAGGGAATGCATATCCATTAACTTTCCAGAAATCTAGAAGTTACAACTTACAAAAACCTTTCTGGGTTTTTATTCATTATTTCCTTTTTACTTTTTTTCTTCTGACAACAGCACTATGATTTTCTGAATAAACCTTTGTGTTCATGAAGAGTTCACTAGACTGAAGGCAAGTTATCTGGACATTGATTTTAATTTCAAACTGAAATGTAAGGAGAGGAGATTATAGTTCCAATAAACTTTGATTTTTGGCTGGAATTCTTAATTTCCTGGGGCACGGTTCTGTTGGAATTCTATATGAGCTCAGATGATGCATCCTTTTGCCAATGAATAAAGCATGCGTGCTGCTTAAATTTATTGATGCTTTTCATGGGTAGTTTATATGACCTTTCCATTGCTCCTTCAATATTTAAGCATGTTTGGTGCTTAAATTTTTGGATGCTTTTCGCGTGTTGTTGGTTTGACCTTTTCATTGTTCCTTCATGGACTTGCTGGCTCTGATCGCATTCTTGCTTATATCTTTTCTTGGTTTGATGCCAGAATTTGGTTGAGGAGAAGGAAAGAAAGCGAAGGAGTTGCAAGATAACACTGTTGCAGTCAATTTTAGCCCACAAAGCAAAATAGGCAAGATGCTAATGGCTAAATGTAGGATGCTGTTTGAGGAAACTGAAGAGATCGAAACCAGGTTAATGAAGGAAAGGTATTAGATGATTTTCTAGATGTGTGAAGTATAAAATATAATATTCTTTTAGTTCAAAACTACCGATACAAAAAGAAATTCTTTTTAGCTCAAAAACTGAATTTAGAGATGGAAGAGACTAGTCTATTCATTGGTTATCTAATTGCCTAGCTTGTTTTTTCCAGGTTTGTTAAATTATGATGGTTGCTTTAAAGTTGATAAATGTGAGATGTTACAGAAATTCTGTTTCTTTCTTCACTTGCAGATGCATGAATTAACAATGAAACTGGCTTTGCAGAAGTCTCACAATGCTGAACTCAAAAGTCAATTTGAAGGTTGATGTTCTCTCCAATTGCTTTATTAAATACACCACTGTTTTCCTTTAAATTGGGCTAGGAATTTTCTGTTTTCTGCTCATTTTATTGTGATTGTCCATCATGCGATTGTTGTATAGGAAAATATTCTCCACAAAGAATTTTTTTTTCTGGATCATCAATTAATGTTTTCCAATGGAAAATGTATTGCCTCAAAAGATCATTTTCATGATGATTTTCTATTGTTTGGTTGGATAGAAAAATAGCAGATATATTGTATGAGCCTATGAGGTATAGGGTAAGTATAGTTACAATAGTAGTATAATGTGTTCATAATATTGGTAATTTGGTAAAAATCATAATGAACCTGTTATATCATAGATTAGTATAAAAAAGTTATTTACACTATAAGTATGTATAACTTAAATAGATTCAAAGGAATGGCTTCCACTTCGTTATACTAAATGCGTCTAAGAATCTTGTTTGATAGTACATTTAAATTGTGGAGGAAGGGAGAAGAACTAATATATTAAACAATATATAGAAACTTCAATTAAAACACAATCCTCTCAAAATACAAAAATTAAGCTCCCCTTAACAAGATCCTCCGAAAAAATCAAAGTGAATATATAATCCAAGTACAGGCAAGGAAATGGGCCATCATCATCATCCTCCTAAGCTAAATAAAGAGATAGCAATTCATACATATAGAAGCAAACTAAAACAAATGATGCAGGATGAAAGAGAGTTCTACATTAGAAAGCTGAGTAGACCCCATCCTAGGACCAAGCTTTTCACAACCATTGTTGACAACTTCAGGCCCTCTACTCCGCTCTGCAAATTAAACATGCTTCCAAATATCAACAAATGACTATAAAAATAATTGCTTTTAAGAAGGGTTACTAATTAAATAGGATTAGCGGCTTATTAAAGTAAAGGAACTTAGGAAACAAAGAAAATCATATAATTACTGTATTTTTTGTCTTTGTTTATGCGGATGTTTGGTCCATTGCATTTTAAATGAAAAATTAAGAGTATAATATAAAAAAATTACAATGTTACCCTTAGTTTTGAAGTAAATGAAAATAGAAAGATTATAAACTTAATTGTTATTTGGTCTTCTTGAGGTATTTAATACCTGTAAAGCGAATCCACTTATGAGTTATCTCATGTTGAATTAGTATATAAAATAGTAGTATCCGAATTGTGATATAAATCTTATATAACAAAATGTTAGCCAAATGAAATATAAAACAGTGTCTAATATGATACCCAAAATTTATTTTCTCTAATTGATAACCAAGTAAAATCCAATAACCAAGATCTTCGTTAAAACACATCAGATCTATAATATATCAATGTGAATTTAATCAACCAATTATAACTGCAGTCAGTGACACAATAAATCGTGGCACATACAAAACGATCCAAATCAATTCAAGGTAGCGCACTGGATGTTGGTGTATGTGGGCTGTTTATTCTATTAGTACTTACACACAATATATTATTTCTGCCGCCAGAACACTAATCTGACAAAAAAATGTGGACAAAGCTCACTCAGCATCGATCATGCTGATCCCCAAAGCTCGTTAAACTGAAAACTAAACTATCTATACACAAACTAATTAGTTTTAAAAAATCATTTACTAACTTATTACACTGATGAAGTGTATTATATTTAGTTGTATTAGATTATACCTACATCTTTATCTAGGTATGACGTATGAATTTTTTGTTACAGATAATTACTCACTATACTAAATTGTCTAATTTAGAAACATATTTAATTAGATCTAGATCATATCTAAAACTAAACGTATCTAAAGCATGCAATCAGTTCGTAAATCCAATGTACGGGATCCTAACTAACTACTAATTTATATCTTTAATTTTAACTTTAAATGATTTAACAAAGAAAATAAAATGTGCATGTACCTGATCAGTAGCTGAAGGAGCAGGAGATAAAGCTCCAAGACTTGGGGCTAGGGCTGGAGCTCCAGCGGGAGGACTAAATACTAAAGGAGATGGTGCTGGAGAAGTCAATTTCTTTGCAGGAGCTGGAGCAGGAGTTGATGCAAGTGGTGTAGGAGAAGGTGCTGCCGGAGGAGGTGGAGAGTTCACTGGTGGAGGAGGAGAAGCAGTAGGAGTAGGAGGTGCTGGTGGTGGAGAAGTTACAACAGGAGGTGGGGATGAAACTGTGGGGGGTGGTGAAGCAGTTGGTGGTGGCTGAGTCGGTGGCGTTTGGGTGTTAACTGGAGGAGGAGAACCAGTGGGTGTAGGTGGAGCTTGGGTAGTGGGTGTAGGTGGTGCTTGGGTAGTGGGTGTTGGAGGAGCCTGGTTAGTGGGTGTTGGTGGAGCCTGTGTAGGTGGTGCTTGGTTAGTAGGTGTTGGGGGTGCCTGTGTTGGTGGTGCCTGTGTAGGTGGTGCTTGAGTAGGGGGTGCCTGTGTTGGTGGTGCTTGGTTAGTAGGGGGTGCCTGTGTTGGTGGTGCCTGTGTAGGTGGTGCTTGGTTAGTAGGGGGTGCCTGTGTTGGTGGTGCCTGTGTAGGTGGTGCTTGGGTAGGGGGTACTTGGTTAGTAGGAGGTGTTGGGGGTGCTTGACCTCCAACTCCAGCAACGATAATGCAGATGGTAAATCCCAACAAAACAGCATTATTCCTACCCATCATTTTGACAATGGAGAGGAGGAAATTAAAGGAATGTGAAAGAAGATATGTGGTAGCTGCTTGGGAAAAGAGAGGTTTGGGAAGGGAATATATAAGGGATTTCTAAAAGAAGTATAGTATATATTTGAAGGTTGGAAAAGAAAGAGTAGAAAGGTGGCAAATCCAATTTGTAGTAACAGTGTGAGTTGTGACTACCAAATACTTATGGTATCTTATTTTCTTACGTTGGTTTGGTACTAAAGAGATATCAACTAGCTAGGTTAGGCCTTGTATTGCACTTTACTTTACCAATGCCTCTTGTTGGGGCTGTCTTTTTTTTCTCTACGTTGTTGGCATATTAATGTAGCTCGAGGATAATTCATGATTTAAGCTATATGAATCTAGTTTTAAAGCTTTAACTTTGAACCTTTTGTATTTTTATACCTACCATTTATTTGTAATGTATTTCTACATGTGCGGCGAAAACACTTATTCATATGATTTGTGCCAAAATGCCGCATACGGCTCTATTTGTATCCAAGTGTGATTTGCATGTATCTGATTCTCTCCTATTTTGCTCGTTTCTCCCTATGTATTTGTATTTTAGAATGTATATTTGAGTTTTATCTATTTGTATATCCAAAATCAATTTCATTTAGTGTATTCAATTATAATGTCATCTTGTGTATTTGATATCAATTTCATTAGTGTATCTGATATCAAATATTTAGTGTATCCATGAATAAATATAGGTACCTAATATTAAAAGTACATGAATTTAGTATGAATATATGCACCGATACATCTAGCAATTGTATGAAAGTGTCATCCCCACCTAGCAGAAAGAGGAGAGGGAAAAGAGAAAAAAAATTATGTAATTATTTAAAAATAAATATGATAAAAATATTTGTCTAATTAAATTGTTTTTCCTTTTGCTTATTTGAAATATTTTCATGCAGATAGAAAACATGAATGATGAACAAGAAATGGGTGGCCAATGGTTGGTATTGAGTCGAAAGAAAGGAAGATCAACGTAATTCTCAAGCCATTTTGCTTCCAAAGTAATTCCCTTTACTCTCTCTCTCTCTCAGTTTATGCACTACTTTTTCTTTTTGGAAATTCTAATTACGAAAATTTTGATCAATATTTTAAAATATATTTTAATATGAAAAGATAAATATAATTTTATAATATTGAGCTGATCTAAATCAATTTCCACTCCACAGAGAAACAAAAAAAAATTTAAAAATCTTTATGATGATAATAATCCTGAGCAACAGACAAGTTTATTAAGTGAGAGATTGTCACATTACCTTTTTAAAAGCTTAAATCATGAGGTTTGCATTATGATTTACCTAAATAGTTCTATTTGTTATCATAATTAAGTTCATTATTTATTATTCTAGCTCTCATTGCGAATCATTCTAAATTAAGCACTACATTCCACCACCTTTCTTCCCGTTTAGCGTTGTTTGTACTCAACAGGGTAAAAATATAACCCCTCGATCTTATACGTGAAACTTTTTTCTTTTTGAGATTTAAATTGTATTTCTTAATTATTTTGACATAAGAAAAATGATAACTTACTGTACTTTGTATGGTTTTTGAATATTCAAATTTTTAATTTGAAAATATTAAGTTAATCTATTTAATTTTCCTTCAAAGTGTATAGTTAAAATGACTCTTCAAAAATGAAAAGACGTCATATAAATTAGGATAAAGAAAGTAGCATATTCGTTTAGTTACAAAAATAGATTTGTTTTCTCGAAGAATTATTATTATTATAACAGCCTTTTAGAGAAGCACTTTTAGAAACAAATAATTTGTGTTTGCTTAATTCATTTGTAAGGAGTTTTAAAGCTTTTGAGCTAGTATCAAATACAAAAAAAAAAAAAGTATCAATGCTCGTTTAATATTAAGATTATTTTTTAAAGCGAAATTATAAATATCTACTATGAAATGTTTTATTTAAGTTTTTACTTTTGTTTAATTAAAATTTCCAATCAATGTAATGTATAGATAAATCAAAAGAGATATTAAATGCTTCTGCTTTTGCTTAAAAAGATATTGGGTAAACAGTACCTTAATTTTTAAAAAGTGCTTTTTTTCAGAAAGAATGATTTCGGCCTCCAAATTGTTTGGCCAAACAGGCTCTCAGTCTAATGTGACACTTCCAAATTTTCAAATCCTTGTATACTTATTGTTTGGTGTGAGGGATAGATTGTTTGGTGTGAGGGATAGAAATAAATAGTGATGGGATAAATTTTTTGTATCTTGTTTGGTTGTCATGTTTGGGACAACTTATCCACCATTTATATCATAGTGATGGGATAAGTTATTCCAGGATAGCTAATCCCAGGATAACTTATCCTGGGATAACTTGTTCCCAACCAAACGACAAAACACCGTTTGAACATGTGATATGAAATCAGATTGAAATGAAATTAAGGTTTTATTTGGGCATGTAATTTGAATTTCTTAAGTTATATTTTTTTACTCATAAACATGAAAACCTCACAAGTTATGAAATGAACAATCTATAGTTGATAAATAAGATATTAGAATATCCTAAAGCACCATATCGATAAATCGCACATCTCCATGTTCTTTTTATAAATAAATGTTAACAATAGTAATAACTAGTTATTCTTTAAGATAATCCTTTCGCATGGTATAAACAATCTCCTCATGTTGAACATGAGTCTATTTTTGTAAAATAAAAAAGGGAAAATGCATAAATTCCACTTGAACTTGTCCTGAAAAGTCAGTTACACGCTAAAACTATCATAGTGACCTATTACACACCTCTACTACTCAAAAGTGAATTTTCTTACCCCATAAAACTGACGTGGCAAATTTTTTTTTAAAAAAATAGGCACGTCAGTTTGAGATTAAAGTGAAAAAAAGAGAGTTAGAATCCTTTTCTCCACCCCCACACCACACACCTCTTCTTCACACCTCAC
Source organism: Solanum acaule (assembly GCA_036250505.1). Classification (NCBI taxonomy): domain Eukaryota; kingdom Viridiplantae; phylum Streptophyta; class Magnoliopsida; order Solanales; family Solanaceae; genus Solanum; species Solanum acaule. Next base: position 2,058 of record JAJOOR010014274.1, on the reverse strand, counting down.
TCATTGTCTTCTTCTTCATTCTTTATTTTCATCACACTTCTTTATTTTTTATCACAATCTTAAAGCACAATTTTTTTGATTCACAAATAGGTTAATTCTCATAGACTTGTTAGTTTATAATTGTATTTTATCTAGAAAAGTTTCGGTTAATTGTTTCTATCTTTTTCATTTTTTTACTCTGTTAAAGAAATTTTGGTTGTTGATCAATTTTTGGGTTTAGTGGTGATAACAACTTTATGGGTTAGGTGGTGATGGGTGGTGGGTGACAAAAAATAAAAGAGGTAATTGAAGATGGTGAGGAAGAAAATTCGATATTAATAATGGTGGTGGTGATATTTGGTGTTAGGTGACAAAGAAGAAGAATTGAAGGTGATATAGTGGTGGTGAAGAACAAAATCAATAGTGAAAGTGGCCGGATATGATTTTTCCGATGTAATGAGAATTGAAATGGGTGGGATTTAGTGATGAAGAAGATACAATTATTAGAGAATTAATACAATTAATTAGAGTAAAATATAGTTTAACAAAAGAAAAGTTAATTAATAAAGGAAAAAAATAAAAAATTATAAGTTATAACATGGCATTGATGTAGCGCAGATGTGGCAGCGAGTGCAATACACCACATAATGTGAGAGTGGTGTTACACGTCTCAGAGTGGTAATAAATTCACTTTTGAGTAACAAAGATGTGTAATAGGTCACTGTGATAGTTAAGGCGTGCAACTAACTTTTTCGGGACAAGTTCAAGGGGAAATCTATGTTTTTTCCCAATAAAAAAATGATGTCTCTTTTGAAATACTCCCTCCATTTCAAATTAATTGAATTGTTGAGGTATTTCACTCTTTAAGAAAAGAAGATTAAGACATAAATTAGGCATAACTTTCTATTTTTACCCTTATTATTATTGTCAAATTTATGATTAAAATAACTAGATATTAATTAATCACTAATTCCAATACTAACTAATGAACGGTTAAATTGGAAGAACACTCTAAAAGTGGTTTTGAAAACTGAACAATTAAGTTAATTTGAAAAATGAAAAATGTATCAACAATTTAATTAATTTGAAATGGCGGGATGGAATTCCTTTTTCCATCCTATCCCATTCACCGGTACTGATCATTGATACTGTAAAAGTAGTTTTCTTGCTTTTGTGCCAGCTCATGATCTAAACGAGTCGCACATACACCCTAGTACATGTTCCTCGACGCTGAGGGCACCCCCGAAGAGATTTGTTCATAATTTGAAATCCCAAATCATGTTTTTTAGTTAAAACTTGGCATAATTTTAAATTATGATCTCAAATCACATATCCAAATGTTGATTTGAAATCTTGACTTTATATTGCATATTTAAACACTAATTTAAAATCACATATCCATTTTCAAACTTACTATCATAAAGAAGTGGTGAATGTTGTGATAATCCATCCCAATTTTTTTCATGAATCCTCCTGTGGCATGAATAAATGAATATTACATTTTTATTTTTATTTATCTGTCTTATAGATTTTTTTTTTTAAAAAAATAGATCTTTCATAATTTAGCAATTGTTAAATTTTAACATTTAACATAAAATATTAAAATTAAAAAATATTTTAATATATACTGCACATAACTCTAGTTTAAAATTACAACACTTAATTATTATTGTTATTATTATTATAATAATAATAATTATTATTATTATTTACTTTTTAAACCTTCTTATTCAATCAAACTAAGACATATAATTTAAAAGGCCAGACACATACAGAGCCCCTCAAACTTGGCCCCATTTTTAATTTTGGCACTCCAACTTAGCCTTGTTTCATTTTAACCCTTGAACTCCATTTTTTCTGTTCCATTTTAACACGAAATACTATTTTTATGATTTCTTTATTTTATATATATTCTTCAAATGCAACTTCTTATTTTAAATCGACACGTGTCAGTTAATTTTAGTTAAAAAAATTAAAAATTACAAAAAATAATTCTTTTTAAAAAATAATAATTTCTTTTTAAGAGTGTTATGTATTTTTGTGTGAAAAATAACCGACGAAATTGTGTTGGTTTTCTTT
>JAJOOR010014273.1:0-23016 GCA_036250505.1 Solanum acaule | reverse complement strand
AAGGAATTGGAGAGAAGACTACTCTAGAAGAAATTTCAAATTTAATTATTTTTCCTTTTTTGTTTCTAATTTTCTATATCTAGCCTCTAAAAAAAAAATCCACGTTTTTTAATCTTGACCTCATGATGGTTATGTGAAGACCTACTAATTCAGCCACGTGTCATAAGAAAGTCTGCCTGGACAGTTTCATGTTTTTCCTAGTCAAAAATTACATAATACTAACACAATCAACAAAAGTTTTTTTTATTTACGACATTTTTATTTATATTATTATTCTAGAATTCTGAGCTCTTTTTTTTAGAGCTGCACAAAATTCATATTCATATTCAAAGTAAAAAGTTGTATTAAATCAAGGTAGTTTATTGTTATGAACATAGTATTTAACCTTCAAACTAAAAATTATGAAATCCCTAATAGAATTTAATTATTTGTAATGGGGATATTTGAAATAAGCATAAAAGCTGTATTATTCTCTCAAACAATAATGATGACATTTCAAACAAAGCATGTGAAAGACGAATCTAGCTCCTCTCCATTTTCTCCAAATTCTAACTTGGATTGGAGACCCATGTCATAGATTAGAATTAATGATTGAGATCTAATTAATTAAAGCAAAGTCCTAATCATAGTTATTTACTTTCATATATTTGCTTCTTAAATATTTTTGCAATCCAACAATTCTAGATTTACATTATATTTTTCCTAAATATAATTTAGAAGAATTTCTTTTCTTAATTATATGAGTAATTTTTTGCTGATATTTTACTTTTTTTTCCCTAACGTTTTTCATTTCTCAAATAATATTTGCCAAATAAAAAAATTAAAAATTGTGACCTGACTTCTTTTTTTTAATTTTAAGAGTAAAATAAATTTTGTCACTCAACTTTAAATTCTTTCTTTTTCCCTAAATGGAGTCCATGTTGCTCTATAAACAATGTAGCTCTTAATACTCTATTAGAATATTAAAAACGTTTAACTGTATTATAATTTATTTTTAAAAAAAAGTATAAATATTTAGTAAAAGTTTTAAATATGTATGCAAGGCAGTAAATAATTTTTTTAAAATATATTTATGGAAAATATAATGGATTGCAAAAATATTTAAGAAGCAAATATATGGAATTAAATAACTATGGTTACGACTTTGCTTTAATCAATTAGATCTCAACCATTAATTCTAAACTATGACATGTGTCTCCAATCCAAGCTAGAACTTGGGGAAATGGAGAGGAGTCGAATCCGTGAAAGACTCTAACAATCGTGATTTCAAAATTTATATGACTTTTTTTTTATATATCTAAAATTTTGACACAATTCTATCTTATAAGGTCTATAATGATTAAACAATTCAAATTTTAAACTTTGATGAATTTTTGTTTCTAAAAATAGTTTTTCGTGTAATTGGGGGCCCAAGACCTGGTCGGCCCACTTGAAGTCTCAAAGTCCAAAGTATATAATTCAGTATTTGACGACTTTGACGTTATTACAACTTTTGGTTCGTTTAAATCCAACTCCTCCTCCTTTATGTCCTTCCATTGTTCTTTTCGTTTTAATTTATTTATTTTATTTTAATTTGAAATGTAATATAAGAAGATTTTTAAATTTTACGGTATTAAATTAAATATATGTCAAATATATCAAAATTAACTTTTTTATTTTTTAATCTTAAATATGTTATATGAAATATTTTTCAAAAATATATATATATTTAAAAAAGAACAGACTAAAAAGAAAAGTAGAACAAAATAAATTGAACAAAAAAATACGTAACTTTATGTACAATTTATTTGAGCCGAAGAGAAACGTGGTTCCAATATCGACAGACGACAATTGTTGATCCCCAAACTTAGCTTGGTCCTCCCATATTTTGTGACAAATATTGCGATACTCTCATAAAAGTAGGCATTTGTTTCTCATTACTGAAAAATAAAAAAGAAAAAATATGAATTAATCAGTTTTGACTATATTTTAATACAAATCAATCTAGTTTTATAATGGATTCAGTTGACAGAATAACAAAAGAATTGAGCTAGTAAATAAATGAGTCATTAATCCATCTAATAATTTAAACAAGTTGGAAGATTTATTAAGTTTATATGAACTAATTTTGTCTCCCCTAATCATCTCATATCCGGTAATAAAGAAGATATCTTGATAGGCATTAATACCTAATCAGCTCTTACCCCGTGATTAAGAAGATATCTAACAACTACTTTAAGAAATATAATCAAATAATAATCATGGTTAATTTAAACAGATAATACGACATGCATGATTGTTGAATAAAACTTCATTTATAGTTTTGGTACTATCCATGCAGTTTCAAAAGTCAGCATGGTTGATGCATGTATATTTAATTACAACATATATTAACTCTAATATTGACTTAGTAAATCATGAAATTATAACGTACTTAAACACCAAATTAAACTCCATTGTTGAGTTTTATGTTGTCCGGTATGTGTATATATATTCATTATTTTATCTTTACGAATCGCGTACTATACTTATATTTTACACGTTTTGTATTTTAGCTAGGTATAAAAAATAAATTAAGATATATCAAATAAAAATATTGAATATGTGCATTTTGGTGTATGACAAGTTGGGGCTGCTTAACATTAAAAAAGAATATGACTACTTTGTACTAGGTTTAATTGTTAAATATATACGACCATTGCGGGCGTTTATTTGTACAGAATATTATTTAAGAAACTGTTAATATATATATATATATATAAGAAATTTAACTAATCACGTTCTATTAGGATATACGTACTCATTATAAATTTAAGAAATTTTTAATATATATAAGAAAATGTTAATATATATACGTACTCATTACAATTAGTTCCCTCCCTATAATTTTTATGATCACTGGAAATTCCAATTGTTTTTACATATTTGTTAGTTTTCTGTTTTAATTTGTTTATCTGATTCTTATTTGATACGGATTTTAAGAATAAAAAAAGATTTTTGTATTTATCTTATGATCTTTAATTGAAAATATGTGAAATGTATCAAAATATCTTTTAAATTTATGATCTTAAATATGATACATAGAAAATTAAAATTACAGATTATCCAGAAACAAGACAATTATATGCATGGTTAATTATGTGGTTCCCATTTCGATCATTTTTATGCTTTAAACCTAAAACTAAGTTGGTCCTTCCGTTTATGACAAATTTTGTGACGCCTTCCTAAAAGTTGACATTTGCTTCCATTTTTTTTATTTGCATTAAATAATTATCATATCTAGCTAGCAGTCTAAAATAAGTGGATTGGACAGATTAAAATGGACTGATAATAAGTATAAATAACCGTGGATTAATTAATAACTTATTTAGAAGTTACTTGAGATGAAATAACAAGTCATGAGTTAAATAATAAGTCGATGTCCAATTCGTCCATCTTTTACATAATTTTATGTTGTTTTCTTATAGTCTGCTTGATTATCCAACAAAAAAAAAATCATCTTTAATTTATTATGGTTATATAAATGATATCAAAAACTAAAAACATTAATTTCATTAAGTTTTTTAGGATTTGATTTCGACTTTCTTTAAAATGGAAAATGGAAATTAGCCTAACTATAGATGAGTTGATGTATATTGTGCAGACAAAAAAGGTTTGAACTACTAAATTAGTTGATCATTAATCCATTCAAACTTTAGGGGTTAGGCGAAGTTTTATTTTCATGGATTAGTTTTGCCAATCCAAATCATAGTGTATTCAATGATTAAGAAGAAATAAGATTATCCAAAAAAAAAAAACTATAAGAAATATAATTAAGTCTAACTAAACAAATAATACGACATGGTTGTTGAATAAAACATTATTTCTACTCCTGGTGCTATCCACGCAGAGTCTCTAAATCAGCATGGTTCATGAATCATGTACTCACTTATTTTTATTTGTCGTATTTTACTTTTTGAGAGTTAAATTGTATGAATTTTGATTGAAGATACATTTTCCCATCATATTAATATGAGAAGGAATACAATTTTATATTTTTCATATAATTTTTAAATAATATCAAAATCTTAAATTTAAATTATTAAATTAATCTAATTTAATTTAGCTTTAAAAATTATTTAAATTGACTTTCATAATTCAAAAAGTGAACAGATGGAGTATATATACAAGAAACATATATAGACTATAGTATTAACGTTGATATTGGTATTGATTGATTTAGGGAGTATTTGAGAAAAATATTTTTCATGGAATAACATTTGTAAAACTTATTTTCCTTACTTAGTAAATTGTAATAGGAGATTATCATTTTTGAAGTAATTTATATTTTCAAAAAAAATTGACGAACCGAATATGAAAAACATAAAGATGAAAAATATTTTGTACAAATGTGTTCCTCCATACCAAACACGTCCTAATCCAGAACCAGAAGCAAACTTGTGAAAAAATAAAATATGAGTACATACTACATATTAATTAGTTCAGATTCAGATTCTGTTAATTTTCTCATTTGCCGGCGCACCTAAACTATTTTGCTTGGGTTCAAAAATTTCAACTTTATATCATTCCTCATCACCAAATTCTAATTGATGATTTTTATGTTGTCTGATATTTGGCTATATATTTAATTAATTACTTGACTTGCTAAAAAAAAAACCAAAACAACATTAATTAGCTAATTAAATCTAAATCAAAATAGGAAAAACTCTAATAATTAATTAATCAGATTACGCGTTGACGAAGTTATATATATATATGTGTGTGTGTGTGAAACGTGAAGCAAGCAATTAAGCATAAGATTAATTGCCATTTCTTATAAACAAACAACAATACATATGGCTTCTTCATCAATTGTTATTTTTCCAGCTATGATCATGTCATCTACCAAATTCAGGATTCCTCAAAAACTACCCAAAATCAGAGCTCAGATCTATAGAGATGAAGGTATATATATATATATATATACATGTGTGTTTTTGTTTTTATTTAATTACATCCGCTTTATTTTTATGAGTTTTTCTTCTCTAAACTACGCTATCACATCACCTAAAAGATAATTAGTGAAACCCTTCCACTGGAAAATCATTTACCGTATTGACAGGGCAAATTATATGAATTGATTTTTTTTTCATATAAGCTATATTTTGAATTCCCTAGATATAAGGAGCAAAACTAGTGAAGTGACATGAGGTTCGAATGTTGTTTTAGATCACAAGTTCAAATCCCATATGTGATCAAACTTCATTTTTATAAATTTTTGACTCCGCCACTTGCTGTAATTAAGTAGTTATTCTAAACAAGTGATTGGTTAGTACTAACTAGAAAGACAAAGCAAATGTAGCCTTTTACCATAGGTAAAAAAAAATTGATTGCAGTTTAAATTCTATTTTTGTACTATCGCGCCAATTGACTTAAATAAGAAAATAATTTGTTTCAGGAAAATCAAGGCATGTTGTTGATGCAAATTTACAAGTATTGAGGGGAAGGATAGAAGAAGTGAAGATGAAAGAGAGATTGGAGAAATGTTTGGTATGTGAACAAGGTTGGAATTACACACCTACAAATTCAAAATTATATTATGAGAAGAAACACAAGAAACAATTGGATGAATTTGCTGAACTTATTTGGATGGTTGGTGGGACTATTGGATTTACTATTCTTGGCTGCTCTCTTTGCCTCTACCTAACTTCCCTTCTCATTAATTCATTCTAATCATTCAAACTGAGCATATGGTCATGATCAGTGTTGAATTTATATTTGTAATTATAACCATACCATTATTTTCATTTTCACATTTGTATTGGCAGAGCTTATTTTTAGACTAGCTCTGCTATATTATTATCTCCATGACATTTGAAAAAATCTTTGCAAGCTGTGTTGTTTTTTTCCTTTTTGATGACCGTAGTGTTTGGATCGGCTTTTGCGCAACAGGTACTAGGTAACTCTATGTCTCTGTCCATCAAGGGTAGGACATATGAGAAGAATTACCTAGTGTTTTTTTGTCCTGAGACATCATGGTTCTCAACCACTTCATTGACCACTAGGCCACACTCGAGTGCTGAATAAGCTGTGTTTTCTAGAATCCAAAATCATGAGTTTGCCTTTAAGTTGCAAGGATACAATGGTTTATGACATGAGTAGATTGCTGCTGCTATTTTTATACATTCGTTAAGTTTTATTTTCTACACATCTTGTTACTTCTATATTTTACGTGAGAGAAATTAAATTAATATATATCAACAAACGATCACTTTCATATATAGAAGTTAATTTTGGGGTCAATATGTGTTGAGATGGACAAAAAATTGTTAAATGCGTATTTTGATATAAATTAAAGGGAAAGAAAAAGACGAATCCATGCAATACAGGTTGCTTTACATTAAAAAAGAAGATGATTTCTTGTACGAATCTAATAAATATTCAGCAAAAGAACAAAAAACAGCTTTATCTTCTTTCAAAAAATTTCTTAATCTATTTGTCGTTTATGAAGATTACAGCATAGGCTGAGTGATTAATACCTGTGGATTTAGCATTACCCTATTCATAATTCATAGCCTTGCTGTTAGCTATTAATGTAGATTATTATCATGTACTCCCCCGCTCCTTGTCTACACACGGTTATCCAATTAAATCATTTGGACCTTTCGAGGAGTGTAACTTGAGCCTTATTTGTTTTTCATATAAAAATATCTGAATTTAAATACCTATTTGAATATTAAAGCAAAATCTTAATAAGTTGGTTGGTTACCTCAACTCCTACCTTGTTGGTGAGGGAGTTTTTTTCAGTACCAGTTTTTACGAGTTCCGCTCTTCTTTCAGTTTGGTCCATTTTCACATAAAAGAGTCCTCAGTGCACTAAAGAAGTGTTCCATCAAACAATATTCCCAATGACATTACATTGACTTAAGAACAATTTTTCCATCTAACACGGGTCATTTGATGATCTCAACGCTGTTAATGTAGCACTGACCTTACGCTATACAAAAACTAGATCAATTAATCTCCACCTTGCATAAATCAGAAATGGTCTTCCCAAAGAAATCCTCCATGGTTGCACGCCGTTACAAAGAAGTGCAGTAATGCACCCAAAATGACGAGAAAGTAATAAGTCAGTTCCTCAGGAATGCTACAGTTGCTACACGCGAGCCTACTGATCCTCCAAATGTGAATGTAGGATATGTGCGAATGTGATCAAGATAGCGGAAAGGAGGAGGATCTACTGAGGCTTCTTGGCCTTCGACTGTTCCTGGTCTTTGACAAGCAACCCTTCTTCGATTGAGAGTATCCACTTCTTCTACCAATTCATCTTTTGTACTATTACATGAAGTAATTACCTACAATAGGTGACCAGTCAGGTGAAAGAAGGTGTAACGGCTAATTATTTATCATGATGAACTCCCTCCATAGATAACCGTGTGCCATTTTATCAGTAAAGATCAAGTGGGAAACAGTCAATAAGACGGACAGAAATGTTGATAGAACAGAATTATATGATGCTAACTTCTCGGAGAATGTATCTAATAGGAATATAATTCTCAGGTCCAACAACGTGGTCTCCACAATGTCTCCGCATCTGTTCTTTTTGATACTAGTGGAAGGGTGTGTGGTGGTATTTAATCAGCATGTTTCAAATTAATAACAGCAATTGTTGAAGGATTGGCACTGAAAACATTTTTATAAACAGGACAAGCAAGGATGGACTCACCAATAATCCACCAGGAGCGACAAGCCTTGAAACAGAGTCCCAGTAGATAATCCTGAAATGACCACACAATAAAGATGTGACATAGAATTGTAGTGTTATAGGTAAAATAATCAAGGAACACCTTAGGGAGTGTCAACACTTTTAGAGAGTGACATTTTAATTATTATTTGTTTATTTTAGGTCTTGGACGAAGCACCTGAAAATATTTTGTTGATGAGCAACATTAATACAAATGGATGGGTGGCAATATTACTTGAACTTGGGATCTCTGCCTACTTTGATACCATACTTAACATACAGGATTTGCTACCTTTTGATAGGACCGTCAGGATGCAATCCAATGGCATCTAAGGTCCCCTTATCCATAACTAGCAGAAATCTTTTACCAAATTTTGTCTCAAGAATGTCATCAACCTGTTGGCCAATAGAAATTTATTTAACCACAAAACTAAAAGAACCCATCTCCAGCAATGAGAGCACAGATACAGATAAATAAGCACACATGACAAGGACATGAAACTAATAAAATCATTGATCGTAATTGGTAAGACAGGTTCTACCCTATGCAAAAATTCGGCATTAATTTAGCACCTTGTTCCTACCCTTGATCACTGAATATATAATAAGTGCTATATCTTTCAATACAGAAATATAATAAAGGTTCATTCCATGCGGACACAACTGAAAATGTCAGGATTACGGGGAAACATTCAGAAGTAAAAGTAATTTTAACTTGCTACTATTTGTATATGCAGCTACCAGACAGTAACGGGTTACCAACAACGAAGAATAAAAGACACTGCTTCACATTTAGAACATAGTAGAAAGACGGTTATTTGCCACAAGATTTTGAATGCAATCTAGAGAAGCATGTGTTTCCTACTTTCCTTTTCTTTTTACCACTGGACTCAGATGCTGCTGTGGGTATATTACACATTTGCTTAATTGAAAGACAAAGGAAAATTTTACCAAGAACTTGACATTAGTGAAACCATCACGATCAGCAAGGTTTCTCAGTTCCAGTGAGATCAGAGAACCTAACGCCATAATTAATGAGTATTAGTAAGTAATAATCTTCGGGTCCCCCCCACCCCCTCCCCCAGAAGGCATATACATAAAGAATGTTTGACACTAAATATTAAATAAAATTTCTTCACAGATAAATACTCCCAAGAAGCAACTAGTAGGTTTTAAATATAACAAGACCTGGGCACTTTTTGTACAAGCTAAAAGATGTAGATGTGATAAGAAAGACGTAAAATCTCCTAACCTATATTAACCACACGAGGCACTGAGATGTTTCCACCCCAGCACGAGCCGCAGGAATACACATGCTAATTGAACTGCATGATGCGATGTAGGTATAATACCATTGAAACTGCATACATTTGTTCTCTCTCAAAGAATTATTAAAATATATCCGTATTACCTATCTAGGTTCTGTGCCTGCAGTTAAAGACCAAAGAACCTCTAAACAAGGACGTATTGGGATTGAAAAGAAGTAATGGCACAGTGTAAGCCAATATGAGAAAAGAATCATTTGACTTGAAGGAAAAATTCATAATTCATCATATAACGGATTTGTTCTTCTGTTAATCATTGCCCGACAGTCTCTGCAGTTTTTCTTGATAATCTCTCTGCCATCCACTTCATAATTTATGGGGGCTCATTCCATCTTGGATATCCTAAATTTGTAACAATTAGACTAAAATAATCATGTAATACAGCCTTACAGAGATTTAGAGTTTCACGAATTAAAATTCATTTAACTAATCAAATTTACACTTTATATGATTTTCACTATAAACTTTTTCAACTGTTTCTTTCACTAACACTTTATCATATAAATCAATTACAAACATTTTTCTTTTGAAAAAAAAAACATTTTACCAACTGTTGATCTCCCTAATCAAATGGCGTCACAAGAAAGGGGAACAAAAGAGTATATTTTTTTTATAACTTCCATTGAATCTCTAATAGATACGTTTATGGTGAAAAAGTTGATCATCTAGCAGGTCATGTGATAAATGGTTAAAAGAATCGTAAACAAACCTTTACAACAGCTAACTGCTTAATACTCTATACCTTCCATTGATTATCTAGTAGCAATATAATTTTATGGTGAAATAGTTGATCATCTAGCAGGGCATGTGATAAATGGTTAAAAAATCATAAACAAACCTTCACAACAGCTAACTTCTTAATACTCAATGAACTAGGCAATCCACAAAAGTTTTCACCTTTACAGTGTGGCTCTGTAACAGATTATAGAGCATGTGCATCAAAAGCATCTCAGACAAGAAAGCTCATCTATCAGTTACAGAATGACCAACGAAGCAAATAGCTAACTAGAAGTATTGCTAGCATAAAATTCAAATTTACCCTTGTTTAGCAAGCTCTTGGAGAAGCAGACCATTGCCAGTCCCAATATCAAGCACACTACAACCTGACATGTCCTTCTCACGCTGCCCAACAGGCTCAGAATCGGCATCAGCTACGTGATTTGGCAAATGATTCTTGCAAATGTCCATGCACAAACCTTTGGTCCAAGAGACAACATTTTCCATGACGTCACCACCAAACCTATACAAATACAGCAAATACACATCAACAAATCTGTTTGACCAACATAATGATCCAGTGATGCAAGCACCACCCTCTCACTTCTTTTCCTGGTTTCCTATTTGGGAATTGGAATGTAAACCTTGTAAAAAGACTAAAAGGGGAAAGCAAGACCAGGCAAATTACAATCATTATCTATTAGTGGGATAAAACTATCACAAAGAGCTAAATTTAGCGTTACTCCAGTCAATCATCAAAAGTGCTAGGCTGTAGATCTTCTATACATAAATAAAAGGGATTTTAGAGAACTCCTAATTTGCCTTAAAAGGCATAATTGTTTTATGTAACATAGTATGGGAATGATTTGGATCAAGATGGCACTTTTGATGGATTCATTTAACAGACCCAATTTTAATTGAGATGGAGGAGGGATAGTTGATTAATTGATAGGTAGCATCACAATTAAAAGAACGAGGATAACACAATAGTAAAGTGGATCAAGGAAGAGGGAAAAAGTTGCAAGCTGTCGTCTAACTAATCCATACCAAACTTCACCAGTGTGACCATGCTCACGAAAGTTTGCCAATTCATCAGCGTAAGCAGCATCCCAATAGCTTTGGAAACCAAGCATTGAAGAAACTCCTTCACCTTCCTGCTCATCCTTGTCAGAACTGCTCGTATGCAAAAAATAAGAAAAAGAAGTTTTTAAACCTTCTGCACAAACAAAAAGCAAAATATAATATGAGTGGGTTTCTAATGGATAATCTCTTCTAACAACTGTATACAACGCCCAATGAAGACTGCAGTTATCACTTTATTCACTTAACTTTACAAAGTGCATTCAACAGATATATTGACCTCTAATTAACACCACTACTTAGCTCTGCCATAGTGTTCTCTGGCTCAATAATGGATAAGAGAAAAGTAATCATAATTTGATAAAGCTACACCTTCATGCAGGTTATTTTTTCTCCATCCTAATATATACAACACTTTTTCATTTTAGAATTATCAAAATATTTGACATTATTAAAAAAAAAAATAGAATTTTCTACATAATCTTCACACAACTTTCAATTATTCAAATTCGTTTAACTATACAACTTCTTAAACTTTGAATGATTTATTTTTCTATACTAATTTTAACTGGTAGAGTACTATCTTAAGTTTTTTTTTTTTTAAATGTAGTATTATCTTAATGTTTTCCAGTTCAATTAATATAATCCATAAATTAATTTAACATGTTCAACCTCAGGTTCATTGAAACATAGTGACGGAGTCACAGTCATATGAATAAGACTGAAGTTAATGCTCTCCATATAAGAACCTGTAATCGGCTCGGTAATTAAGAGCTTCAGTAGCATCAGCGTGGCGCTGATCATCATCGAGAGTACTTCCGTATTCGCTCTTTATGGACCACGAATCGGCCGCCACAGAGCGGTCGTCGTCGGAAATCAGGTCGGCTGCTGCCGTTGGTCGGACCTGCGCGACGTCGGGGTCCTCCGGTAACAGTCTCATTCCGGCCATGTGTGATGAATCGAGATGAAAAACCCTAAAGAGAAGAGGAAGGGAGAGAGAGGAGTGTGATGTACGTTTGAGGAGTTGACAAAAATGACATAACCACCACGTCGGACACAGGGATATTTTTGTCGCTTAATCTTGGTGCCGGTTGTTAGTCAAATTGATTTTCGAAAAGCTTAATATGACATATAAAAATATACGGAGAGAATATTATTTTATAGAGATATTATTTAATCAATAAATTAATATTTATTAATTTAAAGAGTGTTTCAACGCTGCAAAATTCGTTTGGGGATGAAATCTCAGAGAATTTAAATGAACACACTTGTAAAAACGTCATTCATGAACTTCTGATCATGATTAATGATCTCGATTACCGCAATAAAATTGACGTTAATAGCTTGTTGGATGAATGAAAATGATACATGTTCAGAGGTTCAAAGCTTAGAATAAATTGTGGATTCCATTGAAAAAAAAAAATATTAATGATAAAGTAGAAAATGATACTACACTTTTAGAACTAGTTACAGATAAGGAAACACTTATCACATTTAGAACTATTCACAATTTCATGGTGCAGTTCGAAAAGACAGCACCAAAACTTTTGAATATATTAAGAAAAGTTAGAGATGAGTTTTAATAAGATTTAAATTTTAATAAAAAAATAGAACACAATAGAATCATGTTTCACTAGATTATCTTAGATATATTTGTACTTTTAACGAATTATTGATTTATAATATTAATAGGACCATATATTTATATAGGGGTCTTCTAAAAATATATTATCTTATTATCTTATCGAAATGAGTGATTTTTTTCCATTGTACCAAGTCAGGATCAGATGAAAATATTATCTTTGAGAGGTTATGAATTATCTGAATATTAATTTAGTGAGGTTTTACCGTATTTATTCTCCTTGGCCTAGATTTTCAATTTATGCGACATTATTTGACACATATAAATTTAAGAAATAAATAAATAATTATGAATTTTGTTTCATAATTTATTCTGCTTCCTCTAAATGTTGATTATATTACACTAAATTCGTGCAAATGTTTAACTTCAAAGAGAGATTAATCAAAGCGCCTTAAAAGTTTCTACGTTGATTATTGCTTAAAAGTGAAAGAGTATACTTTTGCTCTAATTTGGAGATTAGGCAGATCGCTTCTTAATTATAGTACTAGTGATTAGGATGTCATAATCTTATGAAGGAATGAGCTGTAGAATGCACCAACCAAATCATTTCTTGATTTTCACCTTCATTCAACGCATTAACTATTTCATAATATCAAGAATTTCGTAGGAAAGAAGATTCCATGAAATTGTTTTTGTAAGAGATCAATTTTTTTTTATTACCTTTGAATCTAGTCGGACTTTAGTATAAATATTGAATAGAAGACTTACCCTTTCGATTCCATTTCACATTTTCCAGAATTTTAATTTTTTGACATTTCATTAGTTATAGCCTATTTTTTTTTTTGGTTGTTTTTTCTTTAATTTCTATAGAGTTCTATCCCAAAACATTGTATTCTTTTTATTTTAAAAGAATGGTCTAGTTTGACTTGACATAGAATTTTAGAAAATAAAGACTTTAATCTTGTGATTTTAAATTAAAGTTATGTCAAATGTACTAAAATGTTTTTTTGTATTATTACCTTAAATATGTCAGTGGAAAACTGAAATTAAAGTGATACCGAAAAAGAAAAAAAGTCATTTTTTTTTAAACTGACTAAAAAGGAAAACAAGTTATTATTTTTTAACCAGAGGGAATAGTAAGTTATTGCCATGGGTGTGCACTATTCGGGTTAAACCGAATAACCAAACCAAATCAAACCTAATTTTTATTTGGATTGGTGTTTTGGTTTTTCGGATTGCTTTTGGATTAATAAATTACTTTGTTTGGTTTTTTGGTTTGGTTTCGAATTTAAAAGAATAAAAACCAAAAAACAGAAAAAACCAAATTATATGTATATATATATACATATGTATATATATATGTTTAGGTTTAGGATTAAGTTGGAGTTAACCACGTTTGTCCCTTTTTGGTTATTGCCTTTCACGATAATTACGTTTATATTTTATGCTTGAACATCTATTATAGGTATACTTATAAGTATTGTGTTTTAAGTTTTTCTTAATTATGATTTATATTAGAAAGTATATTTAAGGGATTCAATATTATTACTTTGGTTATGTTATTAATTATTGACATAACCGAATAACCAAACTGAAACAAGCCGAACCAAATAGAGGAAAACCAAATCAAACCAAATTTATTTTGGATTGAATTGGATTACACTTTTACAAAACTAAAAACCGAAAAATCCAAATCGAAAAACCAAATGCACACCCCTAGACATGTCTATGTTATTTAAGAAAAAAAAAACATATCATGTATAGTGGTTCCCCATACTTTTAGTTTAATAATTTATGACCTCTTGTATCGAACATCGAGCGAGATATAATTTATTTTTATTTTTTTAAAAAGGAAAGATGTGGCCTTCATGAAGCCCATTACTAAATGCAGATCGTATACCTTTCTTATATACCAATCGGGCTTTTTTCTAAAATTATTACTCACTTTATATGATAGTATGATAAAAGAAAATAACATAAAATCTGTAAATTATTTATCAGTGATCTTTAAAAGATTTTCTTTGATTCAAATTATAAATAAAGATAGAATATCATTTGCTCGTTCAAAGGTGATACTCCTAATCTTTAATACACAAATCAATATCTTCCCATATCAGAAGTAAGATCTTGAATTGTAAACTTTTGCTCCAACCCCCCCTCTCTCTAGTGACCAAAGCTTCGTCATATTTGATCGAGTATTAGGGTAGGAATATCATATTTGTTGAAATTATATATATATTTTTTTATATATGGAGATATGTATGAAAAATATTAGGCTCGATTGAACCTATAACAAACAACACTATAATCACCAAGCATCCTGACTTATATTGATGGTAGAATATAGAAAATGATGCATGATTGTTGTATATATAAGTAGGCGTTTGAATATGGGATTTCATATTGCGATATGAAATTATGAGATGAAATTAGTGTTTGGACATTCTGTTTTACGCTGATTTCATCTCATGATTTTATATCATGAGATGAAATCTCAAATTCTCCAAAAATCACGATTTGAGATTTTTTTTCAAATATAAAAATTGTCCCACAAGTTTATATCTTGTAAAAAAACCCACATTAATTTATATAGATCTACTAGCCATTTATTTCATATGTAAATAAAATTTATAATTCGTCTCATTACTTTTTAAACCGTTTATATCTCATCTAATGATTATTCTAGCTAATATAAAATTTATTTTTATTTAAAATCAATTCTTAATTTACCATTTATATTCACCAAATTCAGTATATTTTTAATCAAATTATTACTATTTCATTCAAATCAATGTTTAATGAAATAAAATTTGAACATTATATTGAGTGGACTTTGCTATTAATTGAAAAAACAATTTTCTTAGCTTCTAACAACTTGAACACTACAATTTATGTTTAATTTTTTTTTTTATTCTTAAGGTTTGATCAAATAAGTGTTGTATTTTAGAATAATTTTGTGATAGTGTATTAAGTTATTTTAATTTCTTTTTTACTTATTTGGTAAGATTGTATAAAGAACTAGGACAATTTCAATAGCTTTAGAATTTATGGAGCTTTTATATATGAGAAAATATACAATATCAAAAGTTCAAATCACATGTTTAAACAAAACTTCAATTTTATTTCATGATTTCATATCCAAACGGGCCCTAAGAGGGAGTTTCAAGTTGAAG
The DNA here is from genome assembly GCA_036250505.1 of Solanum acaule. Lineage (NCBI taxonomy): Eukaryota > Viridiplantae > Streptophyta > Magnoliopsida > Solanales > Solanaceae > Solanum > Solanum acaule. Next base: position 7,437 of record JAJOOR010014273.1, on the reverse strand, counting down.
CATGCATGTCTCCGTCGACGCGCCTACTTCAGTAAGGATATCCTCATAATTAATATTTTTGAGGTGTGTAAATAAAAGTATATCACAAGTATTTAGAGACGGGTGAAGTATTATTTATGGGACCAAAACACAATACTTTATTCTTTATGCTATAAAATATTTTCACAAAGTTACAAAAATTTACAATTACCATAGACTTTCTTTATGCTCCAATACAAAAGTTCAGCTCTCGATCCTTCAATCTTAGCCTCACTCAAAAAGATATCAATTGAATAAAAAATAAACAGAATTTGTGAATTAAATGATAAATGTAAATCACAAATGAATCATATATCCTAATCTTTAAAAGAATCATTTCTTCTTCCTAAAATTCAAAGAGAATTTGAATTAATAAAATTTCTTCAAAATCCTCATCTTGAACAAACTGGTTCTTCAGCAATAGTTTCCAGCAATGGCTTTTTCGATCTACACATAGACAATCTATGCTTAAATTCTTCACTTGAAAACTCTTCAATATCATCCAAATTCAACTTAGGCAAAGTCGATTTTTCATTATAATTCCCCTGTATCTGTTCAGTTTCTGCAACCGACGATTCAGGCAAGATTCTTAAACTCCCTATTGACACCCTTTTGGAAACAGAGTTAGCAGTAAGTAACAGAGCACCCATATCAGCGGCTGATACAAAAGAATTCACTCTTTTCATTGGAAACATAACATAAACATTTCCCATTTCAAGATCTTCGTCAGCATTTAGCGCAGAAAATCTCCTTCCAATATGAAGAGACCTAGTGTTTACAAGAAAGAAATTAGGAGTTTCCATCATAATCTCTGCTGCTTTGATTGGTTGATAAAAATGCCTGATTTCACTAGATGGGAATATAACTTTTACCCCTCTTGATTGCTTGTTTCCTCCTGGTCCTGATAAAGTGCAAGAAATATAGTTACCCATAGTATATAACAAAAAACAAGATTGATTAGCTCTTGTAAATGAGTTTCTTGTGAATATGATTGTTTTGAGGATACTGAATGTGGTTTGTCATATATTTAAATAAAGGGAATGTTGGTAAAAGGATATAAGGAAAAAGTCAAAAAAATAAAATATTGTATTAATTAATGAATGGAAGACAGTTGTAGTTATAAAGAAAAAGGGCACATGACAGTTGACATCCGCGTTTGTGTACCCGAAGTTGAAAGGAAAGTACGTTTATCTAGTTGGTTTCTAATTTTGATGTTGAGGATTTTTATCATATTTCTTCCCTTTTTTCTGTTAAATGCGTGTGGAGGCCACTTATATATCTTTGGGTCTTGCTTTACGATTCATTATTACCGAATTCTGGTGTATGCTTACTTGTTTTGATAATATCTGGAAAATAGTGAATGCTACTCGTATTTACTAAAGTTGATAGGGGAAAAAACAAAATAGAGTTGCTTTCATCCCTATTTATTTTTTAAAGTGAAAATATCCGTTCCGTCACTATTTATTTTCTTTAGCTATATAAATGTGCAATATACTACTCCAAATATTATTGATTGAAATTTGAGTTCCAAAAAAATTAAATAAGGGTGGAAGATAAGATTGTATCATTTTTTAATGCAAGTATAAAGTAAAAATGTGACATATAAAATGGAACGAAAGGAGTAGAATTTAGATCTCGATTTCCTCCCTATGTTGGACCAAAATGGCGGTTTTTGATGGTTGGAGGTAAATTTCAAGTGGGTAAGGAGAGCATTATTTCCCAACCTCTATAAGGTTAGGAGAGTTTGTTAGAACTTAACATAATAATCAAGGAACTTTGAACAAAGCTACATTTGTTGTAAGTGGCGTCAGGAGTGCTGTCCAAAACTCTACTAAGTTGAATTTCTTACATGTTTATTTTTACTTTTTCACTATTATTTAACACAATCCTTTAAGTAACAATAAATATACATTTTACTCTATCATACTTTGAATATAATAAATTTAATATTTTGAAAAATACTTATAATTAATAAAAAAAAAATCAAAATTAAGTAATAATTTAGCTATTTCATTTTCTAAATTGGGAAATAGAAAATAAACATCTAATTTAATACTATGAACAAATAAAAATGGACAGATTCATCTGAAGATGAAAGTATCATGAGTGGAAAAGGTTAGTTTTAAGTAAGGCTAAAGTTGAATTTTGGTTTCAATTATAACATACATTAAATATCCAATTCCCAAGAAAGAGCAACTCCAGGAATCGTGACGGTATAGTTGCCGCGTTACAAGATCATATGCACAATTTTCACTACCAAAGGACATTAGTGGTATCATTATTCTTCTAATCCCTCATTAAAAAACACTATTAATTTTTTTTGGAAATTATTAGTATAGCTTGCTTGCTAATCATTGGTCGTGTATTAAATAATTGATTTTTCCATGTTACTATTAAATGGCGTTGTTGAGAAATCATCTCATATTCACATAATAAATAATAGTATATCCTAAACTCACCGTCATCTTTTGCCGTACAAGGGAATCCATGGGAAAATATATTCTTATATCATATGCCATTTTCCCAAAAATATTTCACTTTTGGCTGTAAAATTCCAGATCTCCACGCAGGCTAAAATTATGATTGACATGCAACAGCAACATACCTAATATAGTCTCACAAAATGAAATTGAGAAGACAGGTAAAGTGTATACAAACGAGTCTTTACCTCTACCTCAGAGGTGAGGTATCGAGGTTGTTTCACCCTCAAGCTCAAAAGAAAAAAAGTTTAGAAAAAGGCTTAATGAAAGTACAAAAACATCATATAGTACCAAAACAATACTAAAACAATAATTCTATAATCAAACAACACGAAACAACAGATAGTACGATTTACATGCCTCCTAAGTTAATTGAAGCAACAAACCGTTTGACATGTCCTTAATTCCAAATCACATTGCAGGGATGAAATTTAAAAGCTAGCATTTAATGATAATTAGAAAAACTACACATATTCAAGTGATCCATTAAATTTAATCCAAAATGACTCACCCGTGAGTGCTAGTCTCTCTTTGCCAAATCCTAAGAATTAGGACGGCTATCTCTGCAAAGTAAACCTTAGAACAGACTATATCTAAGTCAAACAAAAAATATCTTATTTCCCACTCCAACAATTTTTAGTATTACTAATTTTAATATGAGCAGGTCAAAGCATATTTAATACCAAAAGATAACTAACACAAAGTCAAGCAAGTAAAATTTCCTATATACATTATAGTAACACAAAGTCAAATACATGAAAGTCAACTTGGGAATTATATCAAACTCATATTCATGAACCAGAATGAGTTCTTCACTGACTTTTTCAAATTTATGGTGTATCAAAGCATATCCATCACTAGCAAATTAAATTCATTTACTTGGGGCTTTTGCTTTTATTACACGGCGGGCAACCTGTTTTTCTTGATAGTAAAGAGACTTCTTCTAGGATTTCTATCACTGTAGCAAATGATGGCCTTGTAGAAGGAACTGTACTCGTGCAGTCCTCTATTAACCTGTACAAAATAACAATATGTTGTCAACATAGGCAGAGCCAACAATTGAAGCTTATGGGTACGGGATTTTAGTCCTTTTGAGTTATTGATTGGAATCTAAATTAATAATTTGAGCCACAATGTGTGTTCGAGTTCATATTCTGACAGTACGATCATTTAAACATATACTGAGTTGGGTAAAAAGACATGTAGCGGAGAAGTTAAATTAAAGCTTCAAGATTAAGTGGATTGACTTACTGAAGAACTCTACTCGGGTATCGACCTGTATACAGCTTTTTCTCCAAATCTACAGACTTGATATGCATGGACTCAGAACTCCTGTCAGTTATCTGTCTTCCTTCCAGCATCTGCAGCATTTCCAGTGTTAGTACTGAATCTTAATGGAAACTCATGTCATAATAGTCAAGTCAAGCAAGAAGTAAACAGAAGGATTACTTACTCAATTCAACACAACAACTTTTCACTGGCAATGAACCAAAAAAAAAGTTCTAACAGTACAACTGACTACTACGTGGACTACATCATGTTGAGTTTATGCCTCAAAAAACTTTAGATCATGCTCATTTTGTCACTATTTTTGTACTGGTTTGAGCTTTCACTATGGGGAAAGAACTTCCAACTAACGAGAAACAAATTTGGCAGTCAACTGAAGGAAAGCTAATGCCAAAGACTATTTGGAATTGAGAGGATCTGAACTCATCCTCTTGATTACCCAACCAAAAAATGAAATTCAACTTTGTCTAATCCCTAGGTATTGGGTGCATCCAGCTAGTCCCTTCTACAGAATACATAATTAAAGTTGAAGTCTAGTTACCCTCTTCGTGACACATAAAAAAGGTCACGGTCATCCAATTCCCATCTTCAAGTAGTGGACAGACTTTTTAATTACAACAGCAAATGAGACTTGAAGGTCTGATCAGTGTTCTGCAACGAATATCACCAAGTTCTTAAAAAGATAAGTTTCAATTTTCTTGTAGCTTTTCAAGTTAGCACTCTATATGATGCTCATCAAACTAGTAAAAGATCATGAAAGATCGCCTGAAGTAAGTAGCAGCAGTAAGTGCTAATAGCAAAATGAGTGCAGTTCCGAAGTTAAGCTAAAATAACAATCATTTGTTCTAATTTATCAATCTATCAACATTTTATGTGAATTTTGTTATTAGTTTTAAAAAGGTCCAACAAACTCAAGTTAGTCCAAAAGTTGGATCGGTTTATGCTCAATTGTTGGAGAACTCCTTGAACCTCCAACAAAAAGCAGTAAGAAAAGAGAAGAGGATTATTGCAATATGCTGATACATATATGATAGGAGAACTCCTTGAATCTACCTGGTAAAAGATGAGGCCAAATGAATAAATATCTTTGCTAATGTCATGACACAAATGGCTGATTAAGTTACATCCGTTGTTTGATTGACCTGAAAAAGAAAGAGACTGATTATAAGCCGCAGTATGTGAACCAAAATAAATGAACAAACAACTAAGCAAGAACCAAAGGGTCTTCATACAACAGTCTTGATTTGCATATATCTGATTATCCAATATTTGAACCCAATATTCACCAATCTTTAAGTGCCCACATTCATCTAGTAACAAGTTCCTGGACCAAATTAAGAAAAGACTTCAGTGAAGACGACAGCTAACAGTTCAGGAAGACATATGATATATAGCTTAACTACATCATTTTAGAATTTGCTTCATAAACTAAACAAATTAGTTTCCATTTCAGCATAAATTACTTTGCTGGTTTGTCAGTAGTCACACAGATAGAAACTGCGTGGTAAAGTGGGTTAAAATGCATTTATAGGCCACCAACAATTTGACATTACTACACCAACATATTAAAAAAAAAAATGAACAGATACATACTTGCACCATTCATTCAAATGACCAATACGTTAGTTAAAACCTTGACATCCAATTGCATGTTGACTCAAGAGTCCTATTGATAATTGGAATTAGTTAAGATAAAAGGCATTTTCACGTCTTCGATAATGAATATTCTAGCAATAAAACATGAACATACCCAAATGCTCTGAGTTATGAAGTAATAAGACAGTTGAACATTTAAGAGGATAAAAATCTCAAGTCAGATTAGCAAGGCACATAACGCAAAGATGTAAACGACCTGCAGCTTGACAATACTGTTACAAACAAAAGAACTCTCTAGAATCCATTGCAGAAAATCATAGACAGACAAACTGAAAGAAAAGAAGCACTCGGTTTTATCTAATAACTTTCTATTAGTGATTAAACACCAAGATACAGATACTAGAATAATCATAATAACTCAGCAAAAAGAAAGACTTAAACTAGATGTCAGTTATTTTCCCTGATCCTATTTTTGGAAAGCAGACTCAGCTACAACTCCCAAGTATAGAAGATAATAAATACATAAAAAATTGCAGTGAGATGTTATTAGTAAGGATAAACGAATAGACATACTTCAGATGCAAGTTATTGTGAACAATAGGCAAGGGCTTGTGCCGATGGAGGTAATTCATTCCCCTGTGTTCAATGTGAGCACTAATGTGATTTGTTCTTCACATAATAAAATGAAATCAACCTAAACAGGAAATAAGTGAAATGTTGTACCTAGCTATGTCAAGTGCATAGCGCAATGCAGTTGGGGGGTCAAGACGCTTTCTCAAAATATCTTGCAAGTTTCCCTGAAATACATGGGAAAACATAATAAGAAGTATATCATATTCAGGCACTATCCTTAACCATTTTAGCAATCACTGAAAGATCTTGGGTGAAATTTTTTGAAGATCAATGTTAAAATTTAATAGGCATAAGCTCCATAACAATTAGCACCCAGGAATATTAGGTGATAGTGCTTTGGCAAAAAATATCTATTAATAGTACAGCATAGTGAAGGCTACAAAATGCATTTATTTCTGCATCATGTCTCACAAAATGATTATTGAGTGCCGTCCTACAAAAAAAATCTGAACTGTTTCTGTCAATATTATTGATGGAAGAAACAACATACTTTCGGCAAATACTCTGTGATCAAGATCATTTCATCACCATGCACAATTGATCCAAGAAACTGTAAAATATTTGGATGTCGAAGTTCCCTCAGTAAAGTATTAACCTTAGCAGAAAACACCCTGCATCAAGTATATTGGAAAAAGTTAAAAGAAAGAATTAATCCAGAAAGCCTTTTTAAATAATTATAGTAATAATAATGACATATAAATTGAATGCCTTTTGATTACGGTTTTAACCACCCATGTTCCACGCCATTTGACCTTTTCAGATTCCCCAAATAAGCCCTGTAAAAATAACAAAGGACTGAGTTCCTAGAATGTTAAATGCTAAGTAAAAGAAACAGCCCTAGGAAGCCCTAGAAGATATTCAGCACCATGACATCCCAACCTTTGGATTTCCATATTAATACCTGCTCAATTATTGAAGAATACTGCAAGTTCAGTTCAGATATGTCAATATTCACTTCAATTGAATCCTCTTCACGCCGAACAGTCTGCATGTCATAAAATTTAACTCGTCCTATCAACGGACATTTTCTTACTCAGATTGATTAGCAAAAACAACAAAGGAGTAAACAGAAACCACAGTCATGGGTAAATTCTGCACTAATAGGCTTGGAACTTTTTTTTTTTGAACTTGGTAACTTTGTATTATATCACAAGACAATACATCGGTTGTATTGAAACCTTATATACAAGCGTACTCCTCACTTCACTTCTCTATGGTTAAATTGAATTTAGAACATCAATAATAGAGGTAGTGTCATTTGAGTATAATTGATTACACCAAAAAACTAAAAACAGAATGCAGCTAAGTTTAACTTTCTGCACATTGTTCACTATGCTCTCAAAACATCTTGAGTTTCTCTCTTTCCAAATAGCCCACCATATAGCACTAGGGATGATTCTCCATCTACTTCTATCCTTTGCAT